>JAKCPI010001228.1:0-153396 GCA_023213315.1 Euborellia annulipes
TTTAAAGAATTTATTTATTGAAGCAATTTAATAACAACTCTCATCTTCATTTGAGGATGGAGGGGGGGGGAGGTGGTTGGAGAATACAGTCAAGTTCTTTGTATTCAAGCAATTCCAAGCACAAAGAAACTTAAGTGGCCTCAAAGACCCAGCATGTTGAACGACTATATCGTTCAAACGCCTTTTCTCGATTTGTTGAATTTCAGACTTTCGCCATTGTGATTCTCAGCAGGCGATATATATACTGTATGAGAAGTAACCAGAATCGTCATTTGAGAGGAGCAACCCTCCAACCCTCTCCAAGGTTTTGGAAGAAAAGAGTAAATTCTGAGCTGAGCCCCTACATAAATACAAACTCACACTTTCTCTTTATAAATAAGGATAGAAGATGTATAGATACAAATATAGAGTATAGTCCTATATATGATTATATGTAGGTATATAAATTAATTAGCACAGGAAGTAAAAAAAAATTTGCCTCCCCCTCCCAAAAGACAAAAACTGAAATGACGTCACTGGAAGTAAATTAAGTGGTCTCAACAGTCGGGAAATTAAATTAAAAAAACTCTTCTAAATGATTTAAAAATTTAATGTTGGGAGTCACAAAATTTTATTTAATTAACTAATCAACCCAAAAGTAGGATTGGAAAATTTTAGTTTCCCTACACTGACGAGTTTAATAATTTACGAACAATACCTAAATATCAGAATTGCTGCATTTCTCCTATTAAAAGAGGGAAGAGGCAGAGGAATTGAGAAGTTTTCAACAAATGAATATTCTGACATGTGATGTCATGAACTCAACCAAGTCGAAAGCCTTTTGATTAAACAATTAAGCCATAAATTTTTTCTTGCCACAAAAATAGTCCCGGTAAAGTGGATTTGCAATCCAGAATCAATCCGGTTCGACGCACTTCTTAATGTTTGGAGGAAGGAGGGGATTCGAGCATAAAGATAACAGAATATTAGTCTTAACACGCTCGTCATTCACGTAATCACCAGAAGTCTATTAAATATATGAAATTAAGAAATTACCTTAAGAAATACATAATTAAAATTTAATGTTAATAAAATTTCATAAATAATTAATTGAGGTGAATTATTCAAATTGTGTTTGTCACAAAAATGTGAAAAAGAAGAATGCGTTGATGAGAAATCTCAACCGATTAGATTATTCGCATGTTGACTAATGATAACCTTTTATAAAAGTGATATATGAAAGGTGGCTTTTTAACCTTGGAAACGGAATGAATGAATAAAAAAAAAAAATCCATCACAATAAGCAGCGCATTGATCTTTTTATAAATTCTTTACAAGAAAATTTATTCGAAAAATTGTATTCACGCCTCTTGAATAATTAGACTTCGTCGAAGATAGAAAAAAGTCAATTTACCATACGAGTCCCTGAGGAAGCATTTAATATTTGATTTTAAAGAATCATTTTCAATATTAATTAGTCAAATATTATTTATTCATTTAATGGAATGAAATGTTTATTATGAAACTGAGCAGAATTATCTTTATATTATAACATAAGGAAAGTTTTGTGAAGCAACTTAATAAAGGCATAATTTATAAAAATTATTAAAAATTAAAATAATTAATTAAAGAATTTTTTTTTTTTTACAAAAATTTCCAAAAAATAAATAAACAAGGCTTGTCTTAATTTAGTTAAGTCTTAGGCTGCGCCATTATTTTATCATAACTAGAAACGAAAAGACTCGAAAGTTATAGTCAACTAGATTATCCGATGGATAGCTATTTATATATTAATTAGATGCGAAGCAAACGGCCCTAATATATCCAGATAGCTTGGAATATTGCAGAAAAAATTGCGAATCTTGTATATATTGCCAATATTGCAAATTTTGCAAAAAATTGGCATCATTGCAGCTAACCAACATTGCTTAATATTCCTATGTCCGCCTTAATAAATTTTAAAATTTTCTGTAAAACATTTCAAATGAGAAAAAAAAAAGTTTTTATTTATTTATTAACATTTTGAATAAGATGATTTTTTTTTATTTTAAAAGGGCGTAAAATAAATAGGTGAGTAAAAGGGTTAATATTATAATTTATTCCTGTTAAGATAATCTAATGAGACGTTTAGGTTCAAGTCTGTATATCTACGTGTCAATGAACAAACTCATTTAGCATATATTTGACTATTAATTTGCAAGAAGTGAAAAATGTGCAAGTCATTTTCATGAACGTCAACCCGGAGACGAAGAGATGCATGGAGAAAAAGAGATACCATGGGGAAGAGGGGGGGGGGGGAGGGGATCTGGAGAAAGAGTTTCAAGGTCTTTCTTCTTTATAAGTTTGCATGATATTATTTCTTAAATCGGAAACAAATCAGAATAAAGAAGAGACCCTGGCATCGAATCTAAAACAAACTTAGAAAATTCGAGGAAAGGGAAAACGCGGGAGTGGGGGCTAAATAACCCCCATGTGAACCCTAAGCATGAACTTAGAAAACTTTAAATTTAATGAATATAACATAAAGTAGGCAAATAGAATGAATTCTCTGATTAACAAATAGGCCTATATAAATTTAAATTATAACACGTATAATTTAATCTTGCTACATCCCTAAAAACAAAAAGGTAAAATGTTTTTCACGGCAGGGAAAAAAAAATTTTCCGCAAGGCGGGAAAATTTCGATTCCTAAAAAAAAAAAGTTTGTGACGGGGCCCAGCTAAAATACGTTACGCCACTGGATCTCACTATATGTTTAAATTGATATGAAGTCCCTTCATTTAAAATAAAAATGGACCGAAACAGGGGCGTAAATATAGGGGAGGAGGCCGAGGGCCCCCCCCCCCCGAAAATTTCCAAACACATATTGGGATCTTTAGCATTTCAATACTCTATCTGGTGGCTTAAATTCGAACTAGCGATTGTAGGATGAACCTTCATATGTTTAACGTGATATAAGGGACAAGAACATTTAAACATCTGATATAATTGTATTATTTAAAAAAAAAAGTTATAACCCACGAGTAAACATTATTGTTAGATTAATAATAATACATATATACACTAATATATTCACAAATATGAAATTTTCTCCTTATAAAAATAAAAGCAATGTGTATCTACTTTGTGTTTATGGGTTAAAAAGTCATGCATCTAAGCATGAAACAGTTCGATTTCATTCTTTTCCAAAAAAAATACAGTATATTGAAAATTATAAATAATTTTATTGTAGAAGAATCAATCTATCAGATTTAGAAGCCTTCTTTTTAATTTTTGCCTCTATCTTATTCTTGTTTTTCTCCAAAACAATTGTGCTCGAGCAAAGGCCTCTCATATCGTATTTTTTTAAGAGCTGATTTATGTGGTGCACTCCAAACACATTTTTTGTCTGTACACGTGATATTTTTTAAATCTTCTAAATTATTTTTGTACAAAAAAAAAATTATTAATTTTATATTTAATTACCGGTATTAATTTTTTAGTTAATTTATCATTTAATTATCTTGTATTTATTATTACAATAAAATATTTCAAACACTTTTTGGCTAACATCATATCAGATATCATAAATAGCGGTTACAGAATATAAGTACAGCCCCAAATGTGCTTGCAGGTACTTCCTAATCCAGCCTTATACGAGCATCCATCCTAATTGTTATTATTATTATAAAATTTGATCATTTATTTCATGAAATTCTTCTCGTAAACTTGTTGTTTGTAAACAGAAAGCAAGAATTTTGTCTCTCATTAAAACTGTCATTACTATTACTCTCTTTAAAACATGACCAGGATCAATAATATTGTCTCCACAAATAAAATTTCTATTAGTAAGTGTGGCAGAAGAAAACCTACAAATTTCCTGTATCGTCACACCCATTTTTTATTTTTAATTAAACTTTTTGTCTCATAAAACACGAGTACTTGCGTATCAGCTCAGCCATTCAATCCTACAATGGCTAGTTCATTTTTTGCCACCAGGTGAAGCCACGCCTCTCCCATAGATCCCAATACATATATAGAGATATACAAACATCAGTGCAACAAATTTTTCTGCAGGGTGGAAAACTTTGATTCTGCAAAAGAAAAAATGTTCCGCAAAAAGAAAAAAAAAATTTTCCGCAGAAAAATTTTTGAGTTCAGCCCCCCCCCCCCCCCCCCAGAAAAAAATTTCTACAAACGACGGACCGAAATGAGAATCTAAAATCATTATAAAAGAAATTTTGACAAAATCTAACTCGAAAAATGAATCATTATTCTTAAGTTAATTATTAAAAAAATATGTACATAGAGCCTATTCTATGTTGATAAGAAATTTATCTCATTTTAAGCTAAGATAAGCTAAGCTTAGTCAAAATTAGTTTAATGTATCAAAAAGGTTTTTAATAACAGGGGAAAAAATAAAAGAATCATCCTGATTTATATAAAAACTCTAGATATGCATTATCTTTTTATTTTTAATAGGCCAGAATGGATTATCATATGTCTGAGAATATGATTCATATAACCAGCTCTATATTTAATTCTTCCGAAATTATTTAATTTCTATATTTTTCTTTATCTTCATTAAAACTCTTTTAAATAATAAATAAATTTTTAACATATTTTTTGTTTGAATCATGAAAAAAATTCATGTTATCCAGAGTTTGAAATTTTATTAATTGAAGAAGAATTAGAGAAATTTCTTAGATGTAAAGACAGACAGCGAGTTGTAATAGTCCTTCAAAGAGTTTCTTTAATTTGCAGTCACCAGGACTCAAGATTATTAACATAATTATATAGGGGTCAAAAAGATAGTCATGTATTTAATCAAAAGTCAAGATGGAATGAGTTTTTACTTTCTCTTACCTCTATATATGTTAATATTTAGAGATAAAAAGTATTGGATTCATGTCAAAAATTTGATGTCGAGATTTTGATAGATATACACGTTTTGAGGTCCCCTGGATCAAAAAAAAAGTGGTTTTCGCGATATGGTCTGTATGTCTGTCTGTCAGTGGTGTAGCGAGCTTAACTCGCGCCCGGGGCACAATACTTTTTTAACGCCCCCCCCCCCACTATTCGAAAACCATATAATATTATATGTAAAATATACTCGCAAATTAATAAATAAAGTCATAGGCTCAATTTGACTTTAAATTTGAGACAAAATTTTCCAGCAATTTTTTGTTTTGCGGACCATTTGGCGCCCCTTTGTGAGTAGCGCCCGGGGCATGATAACCCCCTTGCCCCCCTTCTCTACGCCACTGTGTCTGTCTGTGTTCAATTTTAAGCATGAAGGAATTGAGCTACGAGGTGGGAATTTTATATTTAAGTTAGACACACCCCTGGGGCGTGAAAATAAGCTTTTAATCAAAATCGGCCAAAAAGTACAAGTACTTTACTGATGCAGTTTTTTTTTCGATTTCTTCAAAATTCGGTCTAACGATTTTGTTTAAAATTCAAAAATAAATTATTTTTTAGATGCTCTTTAAAATTTATATTCTCATTTTGTTCTCAAAATTGTTTGAAGGCTACTTTACTCTTGTACTTCATAGAAAAGATGGTAGAAATGGTTGCCATGGTAAATATTTTCCATACTTATAAATTTTACATCTTGAATTTTAATATAGACTATGTATCATAGGAAAATAAATATATGTCGACACAAAAATCTGGTGTGACAAGTACAGAACACAACTTTCGATTACCGATTGTGTATTGTGCGACAAGTCACACCAGATTTTTTCCTTGTTAATACCATGATTTGGGGTCTGGAGTTTGTTTAAGTTTCCTTCTAAATTTGATAATTCCATTTTTTATTTATAACTAAGTAGTGTTCTTGGTCGGATCCAAGAGATTAATAGATAATGAAGATTAACATAAGTTAAGATATTCAAAGGGAAGGTTCACAATCCATGTTCCAGTCAAACCTCTCACTTAAGTAACAGGATAATCAATAATATTATAATTTATAATGAATAAATTATATTGTATTCGAAGACTGTCATCATGAGAAACTAAAGCCGATTTGGATCATTTGCATAGGTCAAGTAAATGAATATTAAGAAGGAAGAGTTAGTTATATTGGAATGCATGGACTAAAATATGACTCCATTTCCTTCTTAAAGGGCACGCTAAAAGGAGAACTATTTTTATATTAATGATAAAATTGACAAAATTATAGTTGAAATCAGTATTCTGTTTAGTTCATAAAATAGCATAAAATAGTTTCAAGAATAGAATGAGAAGAATTTTTAATTATAGACCACATTTTTGTATTAAATATTTATTAAAAATATATAAATACTGTACAACGTTTCGACTGCTTATTCTGCAGCAGTTATCAAGTACTGTGCACTTGCTCCGTCTCAAATGAACTGCAGAATAAGCAGTCGAAACGGTGTTCAGTATTTATATATTTTTAATAAATATTTAATACAAAAATGCGGTCTATAATAAAAATTCTCCTAATAATAATATTTCAAACCACAAAAGCTTTAATAATCACAATAGGATGAGACTTTACTATACTCTCCGATACTAAGATAGTTTGACTTGTGACAATAAAAATATACAATAGCACGATTTTCTAGAGCAGCGTTTTCAAAATATCGCACGGCCCGGAAATGAGTCGCGAAGGCAAAAACGCCCGGTTGCGGAGAAACTAAAAATTCCTAAGCAGAGCTTTTCTTGAAAAAGATGGAATTTTTCAATCAATTATCAAAAAGACTGTGGATTATCCATATATATCTTTGAAGGAACAAAAACGTTTTCTGATCAAGCAACACATTTGAGACATCTTCAAACAAAATGTTTTGTTTAACAACATTTTTGATTCGTCAGTGTGCGTTGGGTTGGAGCAAAAGTTTTTGATTTTTGAAAAAACATTTTTGTTTGATTGTTATGCTTCCTGGTTTGAGTTCAAGAAGAGCAATTTTGCCCAATCAAAACCAGTGGCGGCTCGCCCATAAGGACTCTCGGACGCCGCCCCTCCTAAAGATTTGAAAAAGTAAAAAATAATTAAACACCCATTCAATTATAATTATACATCTAACTAACCAAAGTGTTTTATCAGTCGCGTACATCGAAAATATAGGGAAAAAACAGGCAAAAATAGCGCGAAAAGTCCGTATTTATAGCCGTCGGGCGCTGTCCTGAACGCCCCAATCCATCAACATGCAGTTATACGGAGAGAGATGTGGTGGGGGCTGCTGGTGCTATGACGCGTGTAAGCTTGAGCAGAATGGGAGCTTTGGGACGCCGTCCGAGCATGCGCAGAGCGAAGCATCAGCTAGTCGCCGCACAGCGCGCCGGCGTTCCTTAACTTTTTAACCGCATTCTAAGTGTTTAACGAATGTGTGATTGGTATGTAGTGTGATTTAGTGTGTATGGTTTAGTGTTCTCTTGGGGCCCCCCCAGACCCCCCCGGTGGTGCGCCCCCCCGGGCATTAAACTCACGAGCCGCCACTGATCAAAACACAAACTCATCTCACAAATTTGCTATCTTAAAGATTATTATGATTTGTTTTTCTAAATTTTCGCATTGTTTTTGTGAGTGTTTGATATAAGAATAATTGACTAATAAATAAAATAAAATGTTTGAATATAATTACAAGGAACCGATGGAATATTTCGTTTCGGTTACGGTTTAGGCCAGTTTCGGCCAAAAACTCACCGAAACCTGACATTGAAAAGATGGGATGAGACTCGCACACAAAAAAAAGGTCAAATGATTTCCACGCGGAGTAAAAAATTTTCCGCCAAGCGAAAAAGATTAAGCCTTCCCAAAAAAAGGTAAAATTATTTCCACGGGAGGGAAAAAAATTTCCAGCAGGGCCAAAAAATTTCGTTTTGCTAGGGAAAATTAAAAAAAAAAAAAAAAAAAAAGGTAAAATGATATGAATTTTGTATAGGAAATACAAGTTTCGGTTTCGGCTGTAAATCTTGTTTCGGTCAGACCCTAATAATTACTACTAATCTATAAAATCTTTTACTGGAACACGAAGGAAAAATAAATAAAAAAATTCGATTTCCGATTCAACCGGGGAAAAAAAAAAGTTTCGAAACTATCAGATCCAGCCCAGATGTTGTTCACCTTATTAAGTAATGTTTGTTATACTGTATTAATATTTAAAATAGTTCAAAGGAACTTCAATCCAGCAAGATTTAAAAACGAAAAAATTTTATAGTTGGGCTGTGAATTCCAAAAATATTATCCCCATTCTTAAATTGTGTAGGTTAAAAATTCATGGCTCTCTGCTAGTTCGCAAGATTTTTTTTTCAATTTTTTTTTTATAAGAGACTATGACTTCTTTCGGCCTTTTTACTTTCTCTTACCTATGTATATATGTAATATATATATAGAGAGAAAGTATTGGATTCATGTCAAAAATTCGATGTCGAGATTTTGATGGATCTTCACGTTTTGAGGTCCCCTGAATCCAAAAAAGTGGTTTTCGCGACATGGTCTGTCTGTCTGTCTGTGTGTCTGTCTGTGTGTGTGTGTTCAATTTTAAGCATGAAGGAATTGAGCTAGGAGGATGAAATTTTATATTTAAGTTAAATACCTCCCGGGACCGGAAAAATAAGCTTTTAATCAAAATCGGCCAAAGAGTACTAGTACTTTACTGATGTACTTTTTCAGTTTTTTTCGATTTTCTCAAAATTCGCTCTAACGATTTTGATTAAAATTCAAAAATCAATTATTTTTTAGATGCTCTTTCAAATGTATATTCTCGTTTTGCCCTCAAAATTGTTTGAAGCACACTTTACTCTTGTATTTCATAGGGAAGATAGGAGAAATGGTTGCCATGGTAACAAAATATAAATATTTTGCCATGTTTATAATTTTGACATCTTAAATTTCTAATATATTGGCGGAAACTAAATATATTTCGACACAAAAAATCTGGTGTGACAAGCACAGAACACAACTTTCGATTACCGAAGGTAAGAGAAAGTTGTGTGCTGTGCGCCAGTCACACCAGATTTTTTTTACTTCTCTAGTATTCCGAGCCCAGGCGTACTTTAGATATCCCCTTTCATATAAAGGCAAATAAATTTATCAAAAAGGATAAAATCTAATTTAAAATTTTTTAGGATGCGACAGAATATTGAAATACTTTGAAACGAGATCCTTACAAATGAGCGTCAGACTGCTAAAAAAAAGTGTAATTTGCTAAAATAATAATATAAAAGAAAAATAGAAATTCAATTTAAGAAGAAGATGGTCTTAAAAAAAAAAACAGTCGAAACTTAATGTAAATAAATGCAAATGTTGTTTTTTTCCATCAAACTCAAGATCGAAATTATTTCTTCCCACACTCCTAATTCGGATAAAAAAGCTTTTTCCATAATCCTCTTAATTTGTTTAAAATTTTATTCAATCGAAGAATGCAAAAAAAGATAAAAAGTGAGAGAGTTAATGGACAGACTGCCTTGTCTTTTGAGAGGAAAATAATTTGGCCAGCTAATTAAACGAAGCATAAAAATAAATACAGTAGCCTAATATTTAGAGATGTAAAAACAAATATGGTATGGTTAAAAGAGTTGATCAAATAAATAGGTATATCAAATAATCAATAGAAATAGAGGGAAAATATCAGAGATAAAAACTTATCTATAGAGATAGAAGTAAACTAAAATGCAGAATTAATCATACAAACTAATCTCACCCCAATAAAAAATCGAACTAAATTCAGATTCGATTCTCGAACAAATCGATAAATAATTTAATTAAATGTCTAAAAATATGAATAGTTTAAATTAAGAACTTATTTAGCCCACTTTTCACTGGATATATTCCGAAGTAGGACCCTGTTAGGGGGGGGGGGGGGTAAAAACATCAATATTTTTGAACTTTTTCAGATTTTCGCTTATACCTAGTAAACTAATCAAATTTTGTGCACCATAGTACAATACAAAGTTGTAGAGCATTAAATTTTCTAAAATTTGGATGATAAAACGAATTTGTAGACCCAATATTAACCGAGATACGGCCGATTAAAGTTAGACAAAGTTTCTCGAAATGTAAAAGATAGAAACTTTGATCGGCCGTTATATTGAAACATCGCTTAACGAGCTTAATTGGTTTGCGAATCTCGTAATGAGAAATGCTTGTATTTAAAAAAAAATATTTTCTCTTTTAAAAAATGATTATATTGGCCTATATATCGCTACTCATTCTGCGAAAAAATGTTCGTTAGGCAAGACATTTTGTTTGAGTTGTTATGGGAGGTGCGTTTCATTTATTAAGTGAAAAATGACTGTATGCCAATATGAAATTTTAATATTTTATTTTATATCAGGATATATAAAAATTTGAGTTTTAAATTTCTTGTTTAAAAACATCACGATAATTTTTTTTCATTATTTAATTTTCCGTTCAAATGGACAAAATCTCCCTCCCCCTTCACAAACTCGTGGTCTTCGGCCAAGTACTCAGTAGGGAAGATTCCCTGAATGTGTAGTTTTATAATTATTTTAATGTCCTGGTGAAATATAATAATTTTTAAAATATAATTAAAAAAAATTCACATCACAGCCACTACTCGAACATAAAAAAATTCATTCTCCTATAAAGTAAAAATTTTTAAATTTTAAAGAAACATTTTGAACATAGGCATATCCAGTATTAATTAATTTATTTACTGATGGGGTTAGTTAGTAGAAGGTAAGAAGATGTTCCCTCCTTATTCCTAAAGTTGGTAAAAATTGTATAAAAAAATTTAACTAAAGAATTCAAAATTCCTAATATTGTATGTAGTAGGCTAAAAGAAAATTATTAAAAAGAATGATTTTCATTATTTATCAATTCCAAGGCCGTAGGAAAAAGAAGATAGGCTTTGATAGAATGAGAGAGAAAAGCTAGTAAAATTGACAAACATTGACCTTGTTATAAACATCTGTTTCATGAATAGTAATTTAAAGAATTAAGGCGGACAGAAAAAAATATCCGTGGAAAAAATACTTATAAAAAAATTAAATTTTCTCATAATTTTCTAATAATATAATTAATAATTCTAGACAATTTGTTCATTAATTATATAATTATTTTATAAGTAGGTTTATTTCAATTATAAGGTAATAATTGTCATTGTACAGTAAATCCAATAAAGATTAAAGAAATTAAAATTTGTTAGTAAATATTTTAATATTTAGGGGTCTTTCAAGTTCTAAGTAGACCTATCTGATTAAAACCCTCAGGCTAAGAGACAAGAAATAAAAAAAAGTACTAAGTAGGCCTACTTGGTATGGAGCTTAGGATGGAGGGATGTCTCATTCGTTTTTTTTAAAGGGGTTGGGGGAGATAATCACTTGCTAATGTCACTATTTTTAAAAGAGTTGTCCCAAAAAGGAAAAAAAAAATGAAATGTTTAAGTAAGCAAGAAAGACGTTTAGTTTTCTAACAATGAGAGAGGGGGACCTAAAACAGTCAACAATTTGCTTGCATAATACGGAAATGGCTTCATATCTATTAATATATTAATTAATTCTCTCACTTTTCATCTGCTTTACTCAACATGTTTTTCAAAATTAAAAATTTTTTTTGTCGTATGATAATTTAATTTAAACAGTTTTTATTTTAACATTTTTTTTTTTTTTTTTGGAAAATAAGAGTTTTTGAGATGATCATACATTTTTAGAGAAAGTCTTATGAGAAAGTCGAGATAGACTCTTTTTATAAAATAAATTTTAATAAATTAAAATACAATTTGCATTGGTTTTTATTTCAGTATTAGTTGTCAATCTGCCAACGAAATATTTCGTCTATTTTTGACGGGACGCAGGTATAAAAATAAATTGAGGGTGATCTCAACATCACTTTCTCTTATACTCTAAAAATGTTAATATCTCAAAAACTTTTAAGCTTACAAAAAAGTTTAAAAATAAAAACTGTTTAAAATAATGTCATTTATCATTATACGAAAAAAAAAATTTTTTTGATAAACAATGTTAGATAAAGTAACTCATCTATTGTTTTGTTATTGTTGTATTATTGTATTTATTTTGTTTTGGTTATGCAAATTTTGTAAACATATATTTTGCTAACGATTTTTAGCTCAATGGCTGTGTGCCAAAGGAGCAGAATAAAAAAAAAAAAACCTCATCCACTTGATGGATTTACTCTATGTTGATTGAGATGTAAAATTTTAGTATAAGAAACATACTGAATTTCATCATTTTTAAGAAATCGTTTCCATGCAGGAACAGACATCGAGACATAAATCAAAAAATGCTTTTTTTTGTCTGAGGAAAGTTTAAAACTTCGAGAATCATCAGTCTCGAGGAGGAAAATTTAGATTTTAGATATTATTTATAAATGTAGACAAAAAACTAAAAAGCATATTGAACTAATCTACCGTCTCAAAGAATTTTAAGTTCCGAGCTTAAGAAAATTTTATGAAATGTTTCGATGATGATGTCTGAATAATTGATTAGCGAAAATAAGAAGACTCACTCCCCTGGTTCGCTCCTATTCTTTTTAATCTTTTCAATTAATTTTAGTAATGTGTCGCACAGCACATAACTTTCTCTTACCTTCGGTAATCGAAAGTTGTGTTCTATGCTTGTCACCCCAGATCGGGGCAAAATGAGAATATAAGTTTTAAAGAGCATCTAAAAAATAAATTATTTTTGAATTTTAATCAAAATCATTAGAGCGAATTTTGAGAAAATCGAAAAAATCACGCTCCAGGGAGGTGCTTAACTTAAATATAAAATTTCAGCCTCATAGCTCAATTTCTTCATGCTTAAAATTGAACACAGACAGACACACACTCAGACAGACCATGTGCCAAAACCACTTTTTTTTTTATTCAGGGGACTTCAAAACGTGGAAATCCGTCAAAATCTCGCCATAGAATTTTTTACATGAATCCAATACTTTCTCCTCTCTCTATATATTAACATATATAGAGATAAGAGAAAGTAATAATAATAATTTATTGTCTAAATGGATTATTTAATCAGCTGGTTGAGGACCTTAGCATTAAATTTTTGATAACTCTATTGGTGTTCCAAATCCAAGGGCATTTAGGAGGAATGAAGAGTCCCTACTTTTGCAAACATTTGGGAATAACTTCTTTATTAAAAACAATTAAATTTTATCGCATAGGACTAACTATTGAACCCTGAATAATGAAGTTAACCCGTCCAAGATGCAAATGTAATTTTTGTTTCCTGGACTTATCTACTTTGGTTTCTCATCTCCTAATTAAAATATCTAAGTCTTACTAAGTAATATTTTTCAGTCACATGATTTATTAATATAAATCACGAAAGACCAAGTGCAGCATTAGCCTAGGATAACAATTTCAAGAGGTTTTCTTGATTTAATTAAATGAAGAATCACGTCCCAAAGCTGACGGTGGGATATAAATGTTAAATAAAATTAATTGTTAAATAAAGTTAATATTTGAACAGTGTGAAAATTTATCTTTTTCATTTTGGAATTAATCTTTCCAAAATTAAAATGGATTTTTTTTTTTAAATTAGCACAACCCCGTAATGATTTATTATTATTTTTTTTTATTTAAAACTTCAACTGGTTTTTATTAGTTTGTCAAGAGATTTTTTTTTTTTGTTGTTTGTAATTAATGATAATTGTTGTTGATGTGTGGTTAATTAATTAAATGAAATTTTTCCAGGAAGTTGGCCTAAATTATTGAATAATTATAGGCCTATATAGTAACATTACTGAGGGAAGGGTGGTGTAAAAAAAAAAACTTTAAACGAACTCTAAAGCGGATTAAAATATTTTTTTGACTTGGGGAAAGGGCTTTGCTGCAGATGCTGACCCCGGGAGTGGGGTATTAAAATTATTAAAGACAATACTCAAATTTATAGAAATTCAAAAACTACTATCTTTTTTTTTTGGAATGGGTGCATAAGGTCCGAAGACCTATAATGACCAGTGGTCACATGCAGCCAGAAAGAAAATAAAAACAAAAGGAGAAGCATAAAGGGGGAACTCAACTGCGGGAACTGAGAAGATGCCTGTTGAGATTAGACTTGAAAGTCTGAAGATTTAGAAAAGTTGCTGGACTGGCTGGATGGATTTTGGGTTAAGGAAGAAGAAAAGGTGGAAGAGAAAGAAGATTCCTAAATAAAACCTAATCACGAAAGGTTGAGCGCGTGGTTAAGAGCGTGATAAATATTTTGAGGACTCTTCCGTCTTGTATTGATATTTAAACTTGTTTAAAGTTTCTCATTAAGATCATATAAGGGCATAAAAAGTAAACAAGAATTTCATGATTACAAATTTTCAGGTAGAGGGAGGGACTTTTAAAAATGAGTTTAAGTTTATATTTCGCACCCTCCCCCCCCATCCTTTTTCAATCAATCTTTTTATATAACAGTGTAAATAAAGGGAAGGAGTTGCAATTTAAAGCTCTTTAAAGAAGAACTATTTATAAAAAATTTAAAAAATATTTTTTTTTTAATTAGTTTTTAAATACCAAGTTATCTGTCAGTAAATATTATCTAACAGAATATTGTTTTGTTTGAAAAAATATATTAATAGTAATTTTAAATTGTTTATTTGTGTAAGTATTTCATTAATTAAAATTAGAAAAATGTTTCCAATAGGATTCGGACCAGTAGGTTC
The DNA here is from genome assembly GCA_023213315.1 of Euborellia annulipes. NCBI lineage: Eukaryota > Metazoa > Arthropoda > Insecta > Dermaptera > Anisolabididae > Euborellia > Euborellia annulipes. Next base: position 14,567 of record JAKCPI010001228.1, read on the forward strand.
AATTAAAAATCAAAAAGTTTCTGGCTCTCTATGACTCCAAACACTGAAGAAGTCCTATAGCAAGTGGACGAAACATTGTCTGGGGTCAAATAAAGTTTTGTTTTAGAAAACTTTTTGACTTTTAATTGAACCTACTGGTCCGAAGAAATTTTCAAATTAATAGAATAAGTAAAATGTTCTACTGATAAATGCCCCATTATAATTATGACGCAAAAAAGCTAGTTAGACATAGTAAATTTAAAACGATTTAATGGATGATTAAATTTGTATAAATTGCGTTAGAGAAGACTTTATAAATAAAAAAAAAAATGTTTTCTCAAACTACTGTATGAATAATTTAAATACAGTATATAAAAAAAAATTAATTATTAATAAGGGTTGATATTTCATAGTTAATAATAGCGATGAGATTTCAAGCATTAAAAAAGTTAGAAATATGCATAAAAAAAAATTCATTTAAAAAAAGAAAAATCCCCGGTTTAATTATAAAATCTCCAAAGTTAAAAAGTTTGATAATTAATGGGCTTATATGAAGGTAGAGAAAGTGTGAAAGATTTTAAAGATCCAATTTCAATCAATCAATTTTTATAGAAGCGTGAATACCTCAGATAAAATTATTTTATGTTAAATAACATTTTTATCTTTAATTATAAATTGATAGAGTTTGAATAGTATTAATTAGTTATAAAAAATTTTCCTATAGGCCTAATAAGTCAAGATTGTGAAAATTTAATAGCATTGAATAAAAACGCATGTCTCAACTCGTGACCCTCGGAAAGGTCGGGACATACGGAAAAAGAGGAACTTGAAGATGTGTGGACAAAAATTTTCAAAGAAAAATAATATAACAAAGGATAAATTCAAAAAACAATTTAGCCCACGACCCATGATCATTTAAAATGAATAGGGATGGGGTCTAAAATGCCTTAGATAACGAAAAAGTACTTAAAAAAAAAAAAAAAAAATTTAGATTATTCTACTAAACAAACTCTAGGGTGAATGAATGAATAAAAGCATTAAAAAAAAAAAGAATCACTATTTTAACTAAGAGCGAAAATTTATTGTTTTTTCTTTGTATATTTATTAAATGTCTGCGGAATCCCTCGTCCATCCATTATTAAGAAATTTCACAAAAAAATAAGTAATATCAATAAAGAAAAAAATAAATACAAAGCGGGTAAATTTTAATAAAAAAAAAAAAAAAAAAAAAAAAAAAAAATTATTAAATCTCATACAGATAATCAAAACGGAATTAAAATCTGTGGAAATTTAACCTAATTAATTTATAAAACAAAATAAATGTTTTGAAATTTCCCGGTTACGTTTGTTGTGGCCTGGCGCGAATGCAATAAATGTTAAGAAACGTTTCCCTATGTTCTAATAATTGATAATAATCAATGTTAGTATCAATAACAATAGGCCTACGGTATATCTATACTATTTACAATAAAGCCTATATAACTGTCATCCCAGTGAATAAGTGGTTAAGACGATTTTCTGTACTTTTCAGGGCATTTTGGATAAAAATGACTTAACTACTTATTAACTGAGATGACAGATATAAACCTCGGGTGGGTGACCCCGGGAAATCAGTGTGTGGAACGTCTCCCGTTTGCCATTAGTACGAAAGAATAAATTATATATATGTTAAAAACCCTAAATAGCGTCGGTAGCCGAAAAGGTCAAGATTAAAAAAAAAAAAAAACAGCCTATATATTCTCGCTGTTATCTATGAGATAAATGAGCAGCAGTAAAATATTTTCAAAATTGAAAGACAACTTTTTGGAAGCTTGTACGTATTTGTCAATTACTAAATTAGGTAGAGTAAAATCAAAACTTGACCCATGCAAGTAAAAAATATGAATTTGATTTAGTTTAATTTAATAAAAACAATTTTAAATGAAATGTTATTTGCATCAAAAATATATTTTTAAAATAATCAAATAATCACCTACGAGTAAATAAATTAATATTGTCATCAGAAACAAAATTTGCTTTTTTATTCTCATCCATAATTTGCATTATTAAAATGTTCATGAATATGTAAAAAATTACTAGAAAACTAATATACCTATTATAATTCAAGGATTAATTGTTATTTTCATTTAAATATTCGAAGGCGTTTTATTTTACTATTAAAATAAATGAACGCAAATTAAAAAAAAAAATAAAATTTTTGAATAAAGAAATACCTAACTTAATGATTAAATGAAAATGTTTTCAAATAAAAAAATTGTACTAACTCCGTTGGACAGTATGATGAATAAAATATAAATGTTAAAAAAAAGAATTGAGGAAAATTGGCCGGTTAAAAACACAGAGAAAGTTTTTATGCAATAATGTGAAACCACCTGACATCATTTGAGGTAATATTGAATGAAAATGTTCTTTTTTTTGCTCACGAGAGTAAACATCTGTTTAAGCGCAAAAGAGAGAAAAAGCAAAAGAGCGAAAGAGAGAGAGAGAAAAATAAAAATTAAAAAAAAAAAACGGTGAAATGGAGAACTCACCGAATAGGTGACGGGTCCAGACAGTGCCAATGGCATACTGACTTCTATACGGCGCGATGCCGGTTTTGCACGTTGAATGTCCATGCAAAGCCGGCTGGTTGTACAAAAGAGGGAGTCCATGTCGTCGACCATGACGTCCATGACGTCACAAGACCGGGTCCATGACAACCATTGACGGTCATGACGTCCCTGGGGTGGACCAACGTCAGGAATTGAATGACTATCGTAGCTTAGACTCACGCCATCTGTCCCAGGAGCTGCATACTAAATGAACAAGAAAATAAAATGTTATTTTCAAATGTAGACAATCAATAATAAATAAAGAATTCTTAACTTTCCTTATTAATTGTTGAATAGAATGCTAGCATAAATCAAATAAAAGAATATAAAATATAATTATTATCACAAGTGAAAGCAGATATGTGAGAAAGTATAATTTCTCACTTATCTGTATTATGAATTTTATTTTGAGAGTTATCAAAACTGAAACAAGAAAGATTCAATTTTTTTTGTAATTGTTTCTCTAACCGGTCGATGTTTAAGCGACACACTTTGTGATTGGTCAGTAAGATTAATTAATTAGGCACAAAATAACTATATTGTATTGGTAATAGAAGAGGAAAAAGTTTTTCTTGTACTAAAGACTTTTTTTTTTAGTTATATCCAAAATTGATACCAAATACAATTCGAAATAAATGTACATAATGACCACTAACAGCTACGAGGATGGCTTTGACCAAAGCCGAAACGTCAGCTGTTAAAATATATTTTTAAAGAAAAAATTCTAATTCCACCAGCCATAAAATACTCTTATACTAAAAAGAAAAGAACGTCCAAAAATCAAATTAAAGCACCAGTTAATCATCTTTTTAAGTATATAATTTAAGTAAAATTTAGATCATAAAACATTTACATTAGTAAGATAAACGAAAATATAATCATCACAAAAAGTTTAAACGCAACATTAGAATATTCCGAGACAGGGAATACAAGGGAGGTGAAATAGTTGCCTACGCATCAGGCACCGATTTTATTTTGTTTTTTAGAAGGCCATAACGACTTTTACGATAAATGACAAATAGGCCTACTAATTTCACGATAATTGTTATTATTATCATTAATATTTAAATTATTTGATAATAATAGATATCATGCCCTTGACTCTGAGGTAGAGAATAAGCCTTTGGTGCCAAAAGTCAAGGGTTCGCATCCGGTCCCATGCGAGAAATGAATTTATACCAATCAAATATATAGGAACAATTGCCTCAGATGCCGAAAAATATCTTAAACAAATTAAAAAAAAAGGAAATTCGTTTAAAAAATAAAATATTAAAAGAAAGGTCTAGCAAAGAAAAAAGTGCCAGACTTAGTTCGGGTAACTCGTGTTCGCCATCCTCGCTCACCAGATGTAAGCCCTGTTTATTTATATTTTTATAAGGTAAAAAAAGAGATCTGTCACTTTAAGAAACGATTAATATTTACAATATATTTTACCCTTTTTTTTATATATATCCAAAGAAATTTACATTATTATCAAAAGGAAATCGTAAAACAATTATAACTTTTTTTTTTTAAATATATATAAACATCACGACATTTTTTTTTTAATATCCTAAACGTTACATTTATGTTTTGAATGATTGATTTATTGTTATTTTCTATTTATGATATATATATTTTTACATTGAGTTATTCAGGAGTGAAAGAGATATGAAGTCAATCACATGAAAATTGCGTGAGTAATATGGAAAAACTATCTTTATTTCAAACCACAAAAGCTCTAATAAACACATTCGTGATAAATATAACTTTATTGGGGGCCTTTCAGTACCTAAAAAAAATTTTTTGATTTTTTATAATTCGAACATTTTAGAATATGTAATTAAATAGTGCATCTTGCCTTGTCTATGTTCAAAAATCTTGCGTTTTATTTTATATTTAGCTCCTGAAGATGTATCGTGAAGATTGAAAACTTTATTTACATTGGTTGACCAAAAAACTCACAAATAAAAATTTATAAATTAAAAATAATATTTTTAACCCTTTTTCAAAAATATATATTATCTCTAAACCCTAAATGTCCTCAACAGACAAGAGGGCAAATTAAAAAAAAATACATTATTAATCAATTTTGGTTTAAATTTTTTCTTAAATAAACAAAGTTTTTGTTTTTCCATGATACTGTCCCAATTTTCGTGTGGATATTTTTAAACTTATTTTTTATATACCAGTATTTTTAATTTAAATAATCAAGGAAAAACAAAAAAAAAAATTAGGCCTTTTCCTTATCACTTTCTAATTTATTAAATCCTCTTTAAACAGGTAAAAGCTTTTTTAGCTCTCAAATTACATCAACCATTTCTTAAGATAATTAGCTCTTAAAGAAGATAATAAAATTTAGTAGTAATATGCTTGGACGTCTCGAATTCCTGATTGAAAGCCGATATGAAAAAAAAAAAAAAATATCTACAAAAAGAGATCATTGTTCACTTTTGTTATTTTTTTTTTTTTTAATCCTTTAAATTCTTTCCGGAATTTCTTTTTTCAATTTCATTCCTTATTTCAAATCCAAGTCGAATTTAGTTCCTCTAGTTCCGGGGAGAATTGGATTTATCTCTTTGATTTTTTTTCTCTCCATTTTAAAGTATTGTTACTTCCTTTTCCTCTCCTGATCTAATCTAGTATTTTAAATCCTGGATCAGGAATTTTTTTTTTTGTAAAGAACATTATTGAGAGGAAATATACTTCCCAAGTATCAAAATATCTTCTTTACTTTCTACACATGGGAAAAAATAAAAGTTTTATAAACAAAAAAGAAGCTTTAAATTAAATAAATTGTTGAACTTGATCTAGTGAATAGAGTTGTTCACGTTTTTACTTTATTTTTAACAATGTATTTGTAGATTTGATATAAATATGAATGAATGGTGTTTGGAATAATTATAAATGATGATTTTTTTCTGGAACTGGACTTCATCCATTTTAATTAATGTTAAGGGAAAGTAGGAGCAAAACCTGTTTGATTATTATGGCTAGAAATGGTGTTAAGATCTATAGCCCAGGGACGTAGCCTGGGGGAGGGAGGTCCCCATCAATATCCTTCCTAACGAATATATTTTTAAGAATATTAATATTATTAGTAGCTAAAATATCTTTTATAATTTTTAACAATATTTAAAATTTTAACACCATGTTTTGTGTTAAAATGTTAAAAATTATAAAAATGTTATTATTAATATTCTTAAAAAATCTGGTGTGTCTGGCGCCAGCACACAACTTTCTCTTACCTTCGGTAATCGAAAGTTGTGTTCTGTGCTTGTCCACCAGATTTTTTGTGTCGACATATATTTAGTTCCCGACAGTACGGAACATATGAATTCAAGATGTAAAATTTATAAGTATGGGAAAATATTTATATTTTGTTACCATGGCAACCATTTCTCCTATCTTCCCTATGAAATACAGGAGTAAAGTGGTCTTCAGAAGATTTCAATCGCAAAATGAGAATATACATTTTAAAGAGCATCTAAAAAATAATTGATTTTTGAATTTTAAAAAAGATCGTTGGAGCAAATTTTGAGAAAATCGAAAAAAACTGAAAAAGTACATCAGTAAAGTACTAGTACTCTTTGGCCGAGTTTGATTAAAAGCTTATTTTTCCGGTCCCGGGGGTGTTTAACTTAAATATAAAATTTCAACCTCGTAGCTCAATTCCTTCATGCTTAAAATTGAACACACACCCCACACACACACACACACACCCACCCACCCACCCACAGACAGACCATGTCGCGAAACCACTTTTTTGGATTCAGGGGACCTCAAAACGTGAAGATCCATCAAAATCTCGACATCGAATTTTTGACATGAAACCAATACTTTCTCTCTATATATATATTACATATATACATAGGTAGAGAAAGTAAAAATATAATCATTTGAAGGAGGGGGGGGGGGGAGATTATCTCTCGGATCTGAACCTCCCATCCCAAAAAAAAAAAATTTCCTGGCTACAGCCCTACTGTAGTCTGCTCTCTAGCTAATTAGAAAGCTTGTTTTGAACTAATGAACTTTTTAGAAAAAATTCCAATGTCGTTATGCCCTGTAATTGTATCGAAAAAAAATTTTTGTACCAATTTTTCTTCACTATAATTAACCGAAAATTCGATCTATAATCATTAAAAAATAAAAAATTTCTTTTATATTTAAAAAAAAAAATCTTTCAAGCTCTATACAAAGAGGCCACTCCTACTTGATATTAATTTGTAACCGATATAATTTAAGTATAGGCCTATTTCTTGTTTAGGACGGGAAACATTTGAATAGTGGAAGCAGGCTTATATCACAATGAACGTAGGTTGCCGTAGAGTAGATAACCCAAAAAATTAAATCAATTCCTAAATTGAAAATGAGTTTGTCTTTTGGGTTATCTACCAACGATGAACCACGACTTAATTTCTGGTATGATGGCATTTAAAATTAAATAAAGGGTCGGACTAAGCCGAGCGCACAACTTTGCCCACCCACTATACAAGAAAAAAATTTTGCTCTCTCTAGACCCCTAATGGTCCGATGTTATACATATTATATATTATTTTACTTGGGAGAAAGTCTAGTTTCTGAATATATAAAAAAAATTATAGGTTAAGGAAGAAAAAAATATTCCCCCTCCCCCTAATAGCGGGATGTTTACCATCAGTTCTTGGCCTCTACCCCTAGTTTATGTTTGTAAAATTTCAAAACAAATGAACAAATATTTTTTGACTTTTCGTTGACGAAAAAATTAGCACAGACATACACACACACCCCGACATACAGACACACACACAGACATCAATCCAAAAATTACTTAAATGGATTCAGGGGACCTCAAAACGCATTTTGGCAGCTTCACAAAAATTCGATATTTTTTTTTTTTACGATTATATTAACTTTACCTGCCCAACCTACGCTTGATGGGCAAAGTTAAAAAGAAGAAATAGTTTTTTATTTAATTTAAATCGCATTTCAACGAAAGTATCCAGTATATAAAAAATAAATAATAATATCTCTTTCATTAAAATTAAAATTGATAGAGACGAAATTTGGGAAGCACATTTAGATACAATAATTAATTAATCCAATGTCATATTCTAGAATGGATGGACAATATGATTATGAAATTTGGTCTAATTAATCCATGAAATAGAATTTTTTTTAATTAAAAACCGAAAATAAATTGTCATTTATTTTACGGATTAATTAGATATTTTAATGAAATTTTTTCTTAGAGCTATCGTTGAGAATTTGTTATCATTTTTTAAAGAATGCTCTTATATATTATTTAACGATATGTATTTTATTCATATCATGTTGTTTATATCAGGAGTTCTCAACCTTTTGGACACTGCGACCCCCGCCTTTTTATGTAGAGTATTTTGCCGAATTTTAATGTTAAAAAAATAGATGTAATTTTTTACTTGTAACAGTAAGGTGTAATTTATTAAGAAATATTATTACACATCACGTTAAATAAGAGAAGTAATAAATCTAGTGATTGTATACAGCCACAAGAGTTTTATAAAAATACAAAAAAACATACTTAAGTTGTAAAATATTTTTTTAAAGTAATGTAAGTACAATTTTGTCACTTTTTTAAATGAATAATTATAACAATAACTGTTATTAATTGTCCTGTGACCTCCCAGGGAGTCGCGACCCACTGGTTGAGAACCCATGGTTTATATATAATATATAAATAGATATAAGAATCCATATTAATTAATATAAAATTATTTCATGCAATCTGAATCTCACTTCACAAATTCTCAGACGAATTTCCATCATTTATCTTTAGACTGTCAAATAATTTAATTATAATGAAATAATTTACATAAACTGAAGTGAATAAGATATCCTCGGAAAAGATAAATACATTTAATTGGAAGGAAATAATAATATTGTAAATGTGTGAAAAAACTTAAGGTTAAAAATCTGGTGTGACTGGTAGCACAGCACACAACTTTCTCTTATCTTCGGTAATCGAAAGTTGAGTTCTGTGCTTGTCACACCAGATTTTTTGAGTCGACATATATTTAGTTTCCGACAGTACGGTACATTCAATTTACAAACGTGGAACGTTTTTTTATTCAAGGGACCTCAAAACGTGTATATCCACCCAAATCTCGACATCGAATTTTTGACATGAATCCAATACTTTCTCTTTCTATATATTAACATATATAGAGGTAAGAGAAAGTAAAAAAGATTCAATCGGAAAAAAAAAATTGAAAACATTAAACCAATTTTTATTTTTTGGGCACTTGTAATTAAAGAGGGCTCGTTTTTCTGATTGTTACTTTCTGTTGATTAAAACCATCCATCTAACGCCCAACTAAAATGCCTTTTTTGTGATATCCCAAAAAAAAAAATGGGTTTACTGTGAAATTTTTTTTAATCTTTAAATGATTTAATATAATAATTCAATTAAAAAAAAGAAGCTCCATGGAGCGTGTAATCTCTTTTGTGAACCTACAAACGAATTTGTGTAAAAGCGTTCAATAGATTAATGAAAAACTTAATCCAATATTTCTGATATTTGAATTAAATTTTTTTTAAAGTTATTATTAAACTAAAATATTTTTATTCCAGGACTAAGATAAGCCGTCGATGCATCGAAAAATTCAGTTGATTAATTTTCTCACAAATTAGATTTAAAAAATTTTTATTTAAAAAAAAAAAAGTTGAGTTGAATTAATCTTATTTTGATTGTTACTTTCTCATATTTTCTCATAGGTTTTGAGAAATTCGAAAAAAAAAAAAAAAAAATAAGTAACATAAGATGCACGAGTTGCGTGTCACTTAAATATAAAATTTCAAAGCTCTTTTCGTTTTGTACACACATTCACAGACAGACAATTTTGGAGACTCACTTTTATAAATTCAGAGACATTCAAAACGTTTAATTCCAAAAAAATGACGATATTGAATTTTTAACACAAAAAATTAAGTGATCGATTATTCACTTCAGTTTATATTCGTCTAAAAGTAAAAATATAATATAAAATTTATTGTCAAATTAATTTTATTTTTTAAAAATACGACTAGAAATACGATGGGACTCTGATAACTTGGGCTCGGATTTTCAGGTATTTATAGTCACTAGCGGTCCCAGGGGGGGCCCAGAGGGGCCGGGCCCCCCCCCCATTGGACATCAAAAATTCAAAGTTTTATTTAATATTTTAAAACTAAACAAAAAAATTATAAATTTTTCACGTCTCAGGATAGCTAAAAACGCAAATTTCAATGCCTAATTTTCAAAAATTTTTCCATACCCCCTAGGGTGTTAGCCTTGTATTCCAAGGGTCGCGGGTTCGGATCCCAGACAGTTTTCAATGAATATTATGGTATTTTTGGCTTTAATTTGACTACAAAAAATTAGGATGTCGCCTAAATGGCGACATACGACTGAAGGTAAAATATATAATGTCGCCTTTATGGCGACATACGAGTGCAAAGGGTTAATTTTTAAAGGTCGCTCAAAATTCATTTTTATTTGATTCATATTAAATATTTAATAAATTTTTCTTTTAATTAGTAAGATAATCGACAATACACCACGAGATGGACAAAAAAACAAAAAAAAAAAAACAGAATACTGAAAGTATAATTATTGGGATTAGATAGATGTAGACAGTCAGCAAGAGATAAAAAAACTTTATTTAATTATCGTCGACGTTTCGGAATCACAACGATCCCATCTTCAGGACGATAAACTGTTAATGTTTCTTAGATAGATGCATTTCATACAAAATTAAATGATAAAATTTGCTTATACCATTAGATGTATATGAGAATTGCCGTAGGTGCAATGGCTGTATTTTTATTTTGTGGTAAATGGGCCCGAAACGACAGCACTGGCCAAGATTAAAAGACTGAAAATATAATTTTTTAATAACTTGCTAATTTGCAAATTAAGGTTAGATTGATTTTATTTTCTCAAATATCTTACTAATTAAAAGAAAATAAGAATTTATTAAATCTTTAGTATGAATATTTAAAGGTTGCTTGAAAACATCGAATGAAATGCAGACAAACTAAAAAAAATTTGAGGGACCTTTAAAAATTAATATTTTAAGTTGAAAATTTGAGAAACTTATTTTATTTCGACTATAAAATTCGAGCATAAGGAGAAAAAATTTAAAAAGAAAAAATCGATTTTTGACCAACTTGGAAATTTTTTAAAATTTTGATCGACTCTTAAAATATTTTTTTGAGCTCATCTTTGGAGTGGTCTCTTAAAACATGATATACTAAAATATTGTCATACGAGATTGAAAAAAATTAGTCGGTCTTTTGCGCCACCCTATTCCTCACCTTCCCTACATCATAAATTTTAGGCCATTGGCTACCAATCCAGATGAAATAAATATATAGAATAGGTCTAAATAGCCTTCGCTGCCGAAAAAGAGCTTAAATGAATAAAAAAAAAAAAAATTTGGGCCCCCCCTTGACAAAATCCTGGGACCGCCACTGTTTATAGTCAAAGCAAAAAAAATTCTAATAAATAAAAATTTTATTCAAAAAAAAAGAGACAATGAAAGAATGAAAAGTCTTTTACAAAAATAAAATTTTTGCTTTGACTTTTCATCACTATGATGCCTGAAAATCCTAGCCTTACTGATAAATTGTGAAATAAATTTTTCTAAATTAATTTTTGCAAAGATTTAAAACTTTAAAAGTATAATTTTTACTTTCTCTTGCCCTTTATTTTATTCTAAAAAAACCCGCTATTCAGAAACATCCGTAGGGAAATTTATAGGGAATTATACATTACTTGTTTTTACAATAAAGTGGCTGTTATATTATTAAACAATAAGAGGATAAAGGAGCAAGCAGCCAGGTAGTAGGTCTCCACGAAATGAAACTCTCTGTTGAGGAAACAGTTTCGGTTTTAATGAAATATAACCATCATCAGTTATTTATCGAGAGTGTGAGCTCAAATGACAATGCATTGAGTCATATTGCGGAGTTGTCAGTAGATTATACATAAATTATTTGTATAAAATACAAAGCATCAGCAAGTACAAATACAAGCATGCTAATAAAGTTTCAGATACAAAATTGTTTTGATTAATCAATGTATTTTATACAAATAATTTATGTATAATACACATCTACTGACAACTCCGCAATATGACTCAATGCATTGTCATTTGAGCTCACACTCTCGATAAATGGACTGATGATGGTTATATTTCATTAAAACAGAAACTGTTTCCTCAACAGAGAGTTTCATTTCGTGGAGACTAACTACCTGCTTGCTCCTTTATCCTCTTATTGTTGTTTTATATACAGTATAATTATTCTGTTAAAAATTTTTTAATTTTAATTCAAGTATCTGAAGACCGGCCTAAACTTGGATTTTTTTTATTTCAACATCGGGACCAGTCGAGTAGGAGCTGTATCTAGATCCCTGAACCAATGAAGGGGTAAAAAAAATATCAAGATAAGAATTCTCTTAATGGGACTAATTAAGGAATATCTTTGTACTAAAAAACGGTAAAGAAAAATTCCACTTAGATTTTTATTAGGATGTTTCTGAATACTTTGGGTCAATGCTGATCTTTTTCAACTTGAATTTTTGACAGATAATTCAATTATTTTATTTATTAAAAAATACAAAATTCTCGAGCGATTAAAATTTCTAAATTTTTCAGATATTATTTTAAATTTTTAAAAGTATTATTCGATTATAGACAATAGATTGGTTATCGGTTTATTGTTCCCGATAACTACCTATCCAAAGAACGAACATGTGAAAACTCTGTGGCAAAAACCATCAAAGTTAACATAATAAAAAAAAAAAAAACTTTAATCCAAATATTTGTTCTGGTGCAAATGCAATTTTATTATATCAATGTAAACAAAGGCTCAGAACGAGCTGATTGCAATTACTTGGTCGACATTGGAAACCAGATTAGCGATACGTGTGGTGTCATTTAGTGAATTATAATCACTCTCGGAATGGATGATGACAAATTAAAAGATTTTATGATTAATCATTTGTTGAGCAAGTAGCTTAATAGAAAAGGAGAATGAGAAAAAGAAAAATATATTTTTTAATTAATGATTTTCAATGGCACTAATTATATAAAAATATATTTGTTAAAGCAGATTTACAGCTTATTTAATTAATGAAATGTCTTTTTTTTTACTTTTTTATATCACTTTTTTATATTTTATCACACTAAGCAGATTCATAAATGGAAGTATTATTTATACATAATATTAAATTCGTTATGATTTTTTTAAAGTTTATTTTTGAGATCAAAAAACTTGTGATATGCAGCCAAAAAAATGAGTATTTTCATGTGAAATCGTTTTCATGTTTGATAATTCAAAGTTAAAATAAAAAAATATCAAATAAATAAATATAAATAAGGGATAGAGGATCTCCTTTCCATGGTTGAAAGGTTAGAGAATGTGAATATTTATGAATTAATTAGGATGTGGATTCGGGAGTCAGGTAGAGCGATGAAAACGTATTATATAATTTGGTATAAATCATATATCGTAATTAATATATCGTCTAAAGTCTATATGACTAAAGATGACGATAAGACTACAAAAAAGGCTAATCGACAATAATTCAAGAAAAAAATTAAGAAAATGAAATAAAAAATTTTAAAAGATCCTTTCGAGCAACAATTTGACAATAGAAATTGGGTTTTTGGCATCTTAGACATTCCAACAATCCTGATAATTCAAAAAAAAAAAAAAAAAAACCCTAAAAATGCAGATGAAAAATTTTAAAGAAATTTAAAAACGATTTCAATATTAGATGAATACGTAAGCCTATTGAAACAAATATTTTTTACTTGACACCCCATAATTGGAGAAAAAATAATTAGGAAAGTTCAAGAAATGAAAATAAATAGGATACTACTCTATTTATTATTAATGAGTATAAATAAATTCGGGGCTATCCAACGATTAGATTAATACAAGGAGAGGATGTCAGCCAAGCCGAATAGCCTGTATTGAATGAGAATCAAGGGCGGATACAAGGGGGGAACGGGGTAATTACCGCCCGAGATTTGAGAAAAATATTTTTTAATAAAATTTTTATTTTAAGTCAGGATTCGCAGGGACTTTGCAGCCAGGAGATTAAATAAAAAATCTTTTATTTAATTTTTATTTGCCGACGTTTCGGTCGCCAATCACGACCTTCATCAGGGCAAATATTGTTAATTATACACGATCTTAGGTATCTTATTATTCATTGCAATTAAATACAATTTCTTTTTAACTTTGATATGTACAAAATTGTGTATAATTAACAATATTTGCCCTGATGAAGGCCGTGATTGGCGACCGAAACGTCGGCAAATAAAAAATTAAATAAAAGATTTTTTTTATTTAATCTCCTGGCTGCAAAGTCCCTGCGAATCCTGATTAAATCTCCACAGCCAAAAAACATCAATTTTATTTTAAGGTAAAATTTTAAAAATTAATACTTTACTCTGAAGAGTAACTCTCAGGCTATCTTGTTTGCCTGAGTACCTATGTACATATTTTATTTATTAATATAATTATGTATATGATAATATATAACAACTCTATCTGCATCTCTATTCATTTTTAAGAACTGATGATGGCGTTATTTAATTAAAACCGAAAAATTTTCTTTTATCGGGCGGGATTTTCAATAAACAGAGGCTATCCTGTTTGGCTGACACCCTCCTCTTTTATTAATCTAAATAAATTCACCATTTTCGTTCCATATTATTTTGGCTGCAATTTAAAATTTTTTGATCTATCCAATATATGTTTTCTTACACACATTTAGAGAGAACAATGAAATTTCTCAAGAAAAATAAAAAGTACACCGGGCGGATAATGGGTATTTTGATAGAATTCAAATTTTTAAAAGTTGTTCGTTGTTTGTATTATTTGTTGCTTTGTCACTTATCTTGATGTGGCAGCTTTCGGTCGACATGTTGGTCTCTATTTGATTGTTAATGTCTTTCACCGAAGGAAGGAAGATTATGAATATCGATCCGAGGAACTTTCTGGATCGTATCCTCCAGTTGCGCCACTGCCGCAACCAACGGGACGTCGGGGACGCCACGTGATGCGGAAGACAAAGCCGTGGCCGACGCTAAACACGCGCCTCGCCATCCAGCTCCAGGACTTCTGGAACCCCACCACATCCATTCATATGTTCTAAACTATATAGTTATTCCAAAGAACGAAAAAAAGCAACTTCGTAACATCGATCGTTTGATATGGTCAAAATAAATTCGATCTCAATCAACCATAAAAAAATCAAAAAAGTTAGCTTCATAAGAGTAAAATAAAGTCTCTCTTGCCGGTTGTAAAGTTTTCATTCTCTTTTGGTGTTATACATGGACCAATTTTTATTTTCTAACCAGGTTTTGCTTGAATTCTTAAAATTTTATTATAACAGTCGACTATTTGACAGCATGTGTTTTTACGGAATTTATCTTATTTTCCATATTTTCGTCAGAATTCGGATGCGAACTATTCGATGTCTTCATCAGTAAGAATAAACTGATAAAGTATAATTATATATGCTATGTCAGATAATAATAATATTAATAAATTTTATTAATAATCTTATTTTTTATTATTACCATCTTGTATGCCTTCTATAATTATACTTTAAAAGCTTATTAATCGATAATCAAATTTAATTTAAAAATGTATAGGAAATATTAAGCCCGGACATACAGTTACTTGTAGGGTATGCGCTAAATACTATATTTAAATATTTTTATAGGGCTATACACATGGGCGTACCCAGGATCAAATCTAGGGGGGGGGGGGCATGGTCAGATCATGGTTGTCCAGGGGGGCAGACCATGGTCGTCCAGATTGGGACATAGCTATTTTTAATATAGAGGGGAAAAGCCTTCGAATTAAAGGCCTAAAAACCCTTGAGTCCTAACAAAAATAATCATTCGCCGCCTCTATCCACCAATTTTGTTTCGTTTCACCACTTTATAAACGTTTAATTTTTTTTTTTTGCTTCTAGGGGGGGGGGGCAGCTGCCCCCCTGCCCCTCGCTGGGTACGCCCATGGCTATACACCTACGACTGATTTATCCATAGATTAAAAAATTAAACGAAACATTTCAAAAAATTATCAATGTATCTAGAAGGATATCTCCGCCTATGTGATAGGCAACCAAACAACTCAATACAATCTATTTTAAGCACTTAACTTTTTCCAAACAAAACAAGATCCTTTAATAAATCTAAGTTATGCAAATTACTTCAGAAACCGAAAGATAAAAAGGCATTATTTGATTAAGAAATAATCTCATTAAAGAAAGGAAAAAGAAATTGAGTGGTTGAGTTAGTGGCTGTAGATATTGCAATGTTGGGTAGCGAGGATGCAGCCAAAGAGGTTTTGGACCAAAGAAAAACACCAATTCCAATAGAGACGTTTCGGCGAAAATTTTATTTTGCCATCTTCAGTCGTTCAGGAATTTTTCATGTTCATATTCAATATGAACATGTGTCATTTGGCCAAGTCGGTTTTTTAAAAATTTCTACTTTTAGGGCAATGGCTCAGAGAGTTTCGAAGCCATCCGAGCCATTGCCCTCAAAAGTAGAAATTAAAAATAACAGACTTGGCCAAATGACACATGTTCATATTGAATATGAACATGAAAAATTCCTGAACGACTGAAGATGGCAAAATAAAATTTTCGCCGAAACGTCTCTATTGGAATTGGTATTTTTCTTTGGTCCAAAACCTCTTTGGCTGCATCCTCGCTACCCAACAAAGAAATTGAAATTGTCGGAATAAAGTTGAGACCTTCATTTACTGGCCTATGGGTGAGATTTGGTGACAACATATACATAGCCTACATGTAGGCCTATATATAAATGACATTAATAAGCATAAACTTTAAAAAAAAAAAGCATCTCATAAGCAACGTCTAGTCATACTAATGATGGATACAAAGGGGGGGGGGGGTGAAAGAAGTAATTAATTTTAATATAAAAAGCCCGAGCCAAGGTAGGGGGGCCCAGGGGGTCCGAACCAGAGTAGGGAAGGCGCGATTTACGCAGAAAAAAAACATGAAAATTAAAAAAAAAAGCATAAAAAATGCAATTTCAATACACTTAGTTTTTCGTAATTCGTGTAGAAATTAAATATCTGATGGATGCTTATAAAATTCAGCAATAAGCATTTCGCTTAAAATCCGGTCTCTAGATATTACATATATATCATATTTAAAATGACAGACCAAATACAAATCATCCCCTTCATTATTGAGATTTTGCGAAAGCAAATCCCAGAACTAGTTTAGAATTGCCTCCCAAAATTGATTAATTATTAAGGATTAGTATAAAGTGTTGTCGTTGTTCTTACCTGAGCGCGGGATGATGCTGGCCCTTTCGGCGAAGAGGGTGGAATCCTCGGAATGGTGAAGAGCCGTTTGATAAAGCGCCCTTCCAGCTCCACCTCCGGCACTCGCCCCACCAGCTACAAAGCCACTGTTCGCTCCTCTTCCGGTTGGGTCGCCCCTGTAAAAGAAAAGCCACTTTAGATTCCGGCGGAAAAATCACTCTTTTTCCTCTTTTCTTGTTTTTTTTTTTTTTTTTTTTTTAGGAAAAAGAAACATTTTACTTCCGTATTGCGTAGAAAATGTTGTGTTGGGCTTAGAAAACCACGAAAAGGCCAAGGACCCATTCAAAATGTAAATAAAAGTAGGTTTTAGGGGAAATCAAAAGGAAAAGAGAAGTCGATTATTTAATGACAACTTAATTTAAAATACGATCATCCGTCAAAAAGATATATGATCAAGTGCTCTATGGAATATTTATAAAAAATATTTGGCCCAGTAAATATTTAAGCATACAAAACAAATCGCTAATAATAATTACAAAATTGTTTTTTTTTTTTCAACACTCACTTTTTCCCTATTCACACTCATATTTACACACACATACACAGTCTTTTCGGCAACTTAGGCCATATAAGACTTTATACGACATTTGGTATCCAAATGGCTTAAATAAAATCATCGGATTCCATGAGATTCGAACCCTTGGTATGGTTGGTATAAAGAAAAAATAAATTTATAAAGAGGGAGAGGACGCGATATAAATTCATAACTGGACAAGAAAATAATAAAAATGGGCTGAAAACGCTCGAATGAATAAAATTTTCAAAAAAAAACTTAGGTATCGATCGATAAATTAATTATTTAAACATTAATATATGGAAAATCTAATTGCAACAGACAGTCAAAAGATTACAGTATAAATAAAAAAAATTTTTTTGATATGTTAAAGGACAAAAAGTATGTCCGCCTACGTTGAATTCGTGAATAAATCGGCTGCAATTCTCAATGGAATTTTAGAATGGAATTTTATATCAAGCTAGAGGTTAACTTGTGCTTTGGAGTTAATACAAAAACTCTCAGTGGTGAAAGAGAGGAATTACTTTTTGAAAATTCCCTTAGACAATAAATAGCCAATATGAATGGACTATGGCCTATATAAACATAGAAGAGAAAGTAAAAAAGGAAAGTTTTGCAACCAAGTTGCTTGTTTTTTTTTTTTAATGGATTGGTGCTATTAAAATTAATTTCTTGGAATGGAAGATTTATTGCATTTATTTTTGACCAAGGTATTATGGAGAAGTTTTAATAAAAAGAGATTATTATTATTCGCTTTATTGCAGTACTGGCTACTGCGTTAGCAAGCAGTTTCGGTGGGAATCATCCACCATCATCAGGCCTGAAAATATATTTATTATTGTAAAAGGATTTTATTATTTTATTTATTATTACAATTTACTTATTTTATACATAATTATGGTTCTTATTAAACAATATTGTATCTATATAGCAGTTACAATAAACATATTTACATTATAATCTATTTTAGTGTTTTATTTACCTGTATAAAGTATAAATCCTTAATAATATAAGTTCTCCTATTGGGCATAATATGGAGAAATATTGTTAAAACTTGACCTATAATACCTTGGTCAAAAATAAATGCAATAAATCTTTCATTTTAAGAAAACAAGTTGCTTATTTTTAGAATTTATATTTAAAAACGTTTTTTTATTAATTATATTAAGTAATAGATACAAAATATAAACACTAATATTCTTTGTTAAAAAAAAAAAAAAAAAAAAAAACTATTTTAATACTCTCTGAACATATGGGTGTTTGGTGCAATGTTACAAGGCAAACTAACAATTGATTGATTTCTAACATCTGAGATTCCTGAAGAAGCCACAATCTCAATCGAAAAGGATGGTTAAAATAAATGTATTCTAGGCTGATGAATTAAATATTATACATTTATACAGGGCCCATTAGGTACGTGAACATGTATGGACAGGAATCAACCCAGGATGAACTAAGTAGGTTTAGAACAGCGAGGATAAACCCATAGCATGTATAGGCACATATTAACATTTTAATACTAGGACAATACAAAAGAATTTGCCTCTAGGAAAGGGATTGAAATTAAATAGCAATTAACGAGGAGAGAGAGAGAGAGAGAGAGAGACAAAAAAAAAGATTAAACGCTGGCATACAATCATATGAGATTCGACAATTTATATTGAAAATTCTTAAATTTTATTATTAATTAGGAATATTTAACATCTAAAAGTATAATAAACGAATAATTAGAAATTTTGAGTTGAAATACCTCGAGAAAAGGGGTTGTAAAGAGGCAGGAGAGAGAGCGACGCGACCGGCTGCTGTAATGGCTGTCGATGAAATGAGGTGGCGTTGGTTTTCTTATAGACACTTAACATAGATTTACACTAGACAAGACTTTCCCCACTACTGAAGTGGCAAGGCATCTTCCCTGCCCTAAAGAGTGGAGAAATTCTGGCGCCAAGAATTTAGCTTCTCTGATTGGTTAAATAGTAGGAGGGAGAAATGGATCACAGAGAAGGTGTGTGGGGGGAGGGAGGAGGGGGAGGGGGAGAAAGGAGGGAGTGAAGGGGAAAATTGATAATAAATTATATGCTTTGAAAAAAAAAAAAAAAGAAAGAAAGAAAAGAAAAGAATATAAGGGGGGGGGGGGGGGGGGGGGGGGGGTTTGTCGGGGTAGGGGGGGGGGGTGTGAATATGGTCTTTCATGAATAGGTCGGGGGGATGGGTTGGAGTTGGAAAGGTCAAAAAAAAATCAAAATGAATTATTTAGGATTATAGTCGATATATCTTATTGTTAAAAAATATCAAGATGGGTGTCAAAAAGAAATGAGAAATTATTCATGTCAATTGTGGTACCGAGGGAAAAAATCAAAATTAAAAATAATGAAAAAAGTGAGATAAAAATTGAAATTGGGTTTCTATATATAGAACAAAATAATTTAAAAATCTGAGATTATGGGTGAAAATTTTATTGGGATGAGTGGAATCCCAATATTAATTTCAGTTTTGTATAGGATAGATAGGCCTATACAATAGAGTATTCAGAATTTTTTTTTTAATAAAAGGGATAATACAAATAGAGCTGTCTTTTCTCTAATGAATATCACTTTTAAATAAGTATATAGAGTTTATATTTTTCAAATAAAAAAAAAAAGAAATATCATGTATTCTCTTTATAACCAAAACATTTCAATACATTTGAGAAACTAAACATATATTTAATGTCGACAAAAAAATTTGTTGTGAGCAGCATAGAATACAACTTTACTTAAGAGAAAGATACACCAGATTTTTTTAAATTAATTTTTGTATCCTCTCTTTGAGCCAAAGTTGCTTTTCGTAATGTATTTTTACTTTCTCTTACCTATATGTATATGTTAATATACATATATATATAGAGAGAAAGTATTGGATTCATGTCAAAAATTCGATGTCGAGATTTTGATGGATATACACGTTTCGAGTCCAAAAAAAGTGATTTTTGAAACATGGTCTGTCTGTCTGTGTTCAATTTTAAGCATGAAAGAATTGAGCTATGAGGCTAAAATTTTATATTTAAGTTAGACACCTCCCTGGAGCGAGAAAATAAGCTTTTAAACAAAATCGGCCAAAAGGTACTAGTACTTTTCTGATGTACTTTTTCAGTTTTTTTTTTTTTTTTTTTTTTTTTTTTCAATTTTCTCAAAATTCGCTCTAACGATTTTAATTAAAATTCAAAAATCAATTATTTTTTAGATGCTCTTTTAAATTGAATGCATATTTTCATTTTGCCCTCGAAATTGTTTGAATCACCCTTTAGTCTTGTATATCATAGGAAAGAGCTGAAATGGTTGCCATGGTAACAAAATATAATTTTCCACACTTTTTTCCCATTCACACCCACAAATGCACAGTCTTTTCGGCAACTTAGGCCATATAAGACTGTATAAAGTCTAAGTTATCGTATACAAAATCATCGGACTGCCCGGGATCCTAACCCTCGACCCTTGGTATAGAAGGCAGGCGTGCCAACAACTACGCCAAGCCCGAGGTCACAAAATATAAATATTTTCCCATGTTTATAAATTTCACATCTTGAATTCTAATACATGAATATCGGTGTAAATTAAATATATGTCGACACAAAAAATCTGGTGTGACAAGCACCAGATTTTTTTCTTAATTTGTTTTCACTCTATCTAAGATGATAAATAATACAAGAAATGGTTATTTCTTTCAAGGGGTAATTTGCCACAAAATAGACTCAGTTTTTCATCCTTAAAAAAAAAACCTTTAGTCTTCAGGGAACTATCAAAATGAATTAAAAGAGACATTAAGTTTAAAATTAATTGTTTTTTTTTTTTTAAGCGAGTGTAATCAATAAAAGCGTACAACAGACAAAAGATTAATTAGAGGATCTTTTTGTTATTTATATCTTTATATAAAAAAATCTGGTGTGACTGATCGCACAACACACAATTTAAGCTTACTTTTGGTAAATGAAAGTTGTGTTCTTATCCCATCAGTTTTTTTTTTTTTTCCTATCGACATATATCTAGCTTCTGGCAGCACATTAGAATTCAAGTTATAAAATTTTTATTTTATTTTTTTTTTTTTTTTTTTTTTTTTTGGCGGAGATGTATTAGAACGTATTTTGAGAAAATAGAAAAAACTTGAAAACTACATCAGTAAAGTGCTAGTACTCGTGAAAAAAGGTTTGTTTATTCTCAGCACTTCAGCCCCATTGATTTTTTTTTTCTTTCTCTTATCTCTAAATATATAGAGAAAGTAGAGGAAGATTCATATCAAAAATTCTTTGTCGAGATTTTGATGGATATACACGTTTTGAGGTCTCCTAAATAAAAAAAAAGTGGTTTTCGCAAACATGGTCTGTCTGTGTGCTGTGAACAAAATAACTCAAGAATGAAAAGAGCTAAGAGGTTGAAATTTTATATTTAAGTTAGGCACCTCCCTGGCACGTGACACGGACCTTTTGTACAAAATCCGTCAAAGAGTACTAGCACTTTACTGATGTACTTTTTCAGTTTTTTTCGATTTTCTCAAAATTTGCTCTAACGATTTTGATTAAAATTCAAAAATAATTTATTTTTTTGTTACTCTTTAAAACGTATATTCTCATTTGCCCTCAACACACTTTTTGCTCTTATATTTCTTAGGGAAGATAGAAGAAATGGTTGCGGTGTTAACAAAATATAAATATTTTTCCATACTTATTATTTTACATCTTGAAATTCGAATGTATTGTACTGTCGGAAACTAAATATATGTCGACACAAAAAATCTAGTGTTACAAGCACAGAACAAAACTTTCGATTACCGAAGGTAAGAAAAAGTTGAGTGCTGTGCGACCACTCACACCGGATTTTTTTCTAAATCAAATATTGTATTTTCTAAAACATTTCGATTTTTTTTTAATGTGTTGGTGAACATAAAGAATGAACCCTACCTCATTCATAAATAAATGAACGTCATATCTGTCAGTTTGCTTGTCTGCATATGTCAACACAAAACTTATTTTATGGAACTTAATGATATTTGAAATTTCTAATTATGCCGAGAATGTTAATTTTATAATGAGAAATTTATAATAATTTTATTAAAAGATAAATTAGGACAATTTAAGTGTCATTATGATCATTATAATTGAAAAAAATGGTTATTTTACTTATTAAAAAAAAAGCCATGGAAATAGGGATTAAAAGAAGGATTGCTTTAACTCTGATAACTCGAACTCAGTGTGTGTTTCTAAGGCTGAACGCACATAATTGAGCAAAAACGTTTTCGAATAAAACGTTTTTGACTATTCGTGCATAAAACTGTTTTTTCAATGCTTTTCTATGGGTTAACGCACACCGAGGAGCCAAAACACAATTGGATATGATTCGATATCATTGAACAAATTGTTTTTGCCAGTGAGCGTTTTGCTTTTGCATTGTGCAAAATGTTTTGTCCAATGCAACACACCAAAGGCAAAATGCTCAATAGCAAAACATTTTGCCTAATCGGTGTGCGTTGGCATTGTTCAAGAGCGTTTTGCTCAATTGGTGTGCGTTCAGTCTAAGTATTTATTAAATTTTCAAAAAAAAAAAAACCGCGCATCTGGACAATTCATAATTTGAAGACAGGAGTGAAATAAAGAAGAAATAACGCCATCAGAAATGACCTTTATCGATTTAAGGGACAAGAATAAACTCAAAAAACTGCAAGTAAACTAACAGACCAATAACTTAAGTTGAGAAAAGATATCCATTGACTATTTTAAAAAGATTCTTTCAACCTAATTTATCTCACATTTCGCTAAATATAGTAGAAAAATAGAAACAGAAGGGCAAAAAACTATTAACACCAACTAGCCGAACCGCCCGCTTTCGGCAAATAAAGAAAGAGAAAGAGCCTCAAAAGACAAGTGAATCTAAACAAATTATATCATGTGATTATATTAATAGGACTACATCCGCCCGTTTATGAAAATTGTTTCAAAAAGGTTGGCCACCACCTCTTTACCCATTCTATATATTTCAAACAAGTAACTTACTAACAGTAGCTTCATTTTTAAAATCTTATGTCATTAATTATTTTAAGAAGTTTATTTTGAAATAAAAGTTTTTATTCTTGAAATAATTAATGAAATAAAAATAAACTCTACTTGTATTCGGCTGGTGGGCAAAGTTTTAAAAAAGGCATTTTTAAAAAGTAAAAAAAAAAGTATTGTATTAAAAAAATCTCTTTTTTTTTAATCAAAAAAGAAAAAAAATCTTTTATTAATAATTGAAACGAAGAACATTTATAAAAAGTGGATTAATAAATCATTAATAAAAGTCATTAAAATAAGTAGAAAAGGAAAGAAAAAAGAAAAAACATCTCAATGCCAAGATCATTAATCCTTCGCTGACAGTTTTTTTTTTTTCTTCTCTTCTCTATATAAAATTAATAAACATACTTTTTTTTATTTTCTTAGTATTTATAATAATATGTACTGTATTAAGGAGTGATTATTGTATTGTGGAATATCATTTAAACTCTCACTGTACGCAGTACTAGAGGGTATCGGACATGACAGTTCACTTGAATCGGAGCAAGTGTACAGTACTTGAGAACGGTTGCAGAATAAGAGTCGAAACGTTGTACAGTATTTATATTTTTAATAAATAATTAATACAAAAATGTGGTCTATAATTAAAAATTTCTCTAATAATCTTAAAGGAGTAATTGGAAAACGTCCTAAGAAAATGGAAGATCCTAGCTCGAGTCCCGGAGGAGATACCAGCGACATAATCCTTTAAATATATAGAACAACTACTACAGCGCAATGAATATTTTAAGCCAATGATTTAAATTACCAGGTGTTCAATAAAATTTAAACTAATCACTGATCCTTAGTTAATGAACTAAGAGCTTTACATCTGTGTTAAGTTAAAATATTAATAGTTGAAGAAAAATAGAATAGTTCAATAAATTAATCAAAAAGTGTAATCAAATTTTGGACAGCATTTTTTGTAAAATAATACAAAGAGAATTTTATATTTTTCATTCTCTTCTTTTTGAATATTGCTAACATAAAATAGAAAATTTTATTTTACATGCAATATTATTTGATTATATTTATTGTATTCCCTGATCAAAACTTATTAGGAAAGTAGAAATAATTTATTAAATACACAGTCACTAGTTTAGTCGTAAAATAGAGTTCTTTAAGAATTTGTCTTGAAATAATATTGATCATTTGGTGAAGAGGATTCGAGAGAGATACTTGGAATTACTGCTTTGCAGAAAAAGTTTTCTCTTTCTCTTTATCGGATCAGAGATGCCCAAAGGACACATTCTTAACAAATTCTTTTCTCAAAGAAAAAATGCGAATAAATGGAAACAAAATATCAAAATTTCTTATTCTATGATTAAAGAAAATTTGAAAAATAAATGTCAGAAGGGAATTTTTCGGGGAAAAGATTCAGAAGGTGTCAAAGAGTTAATCGAAATTTAGTAATTATCAAATTTCTAATTATGAATCCAAGGAGTTCCAAACACTTTTTTGTGTAACTTCCTTAAAATTAATAAAACTCGGAAAGGTGAGGTCAATCTGGTATACCAAGGGTCGCGGGTTCGGGCCCCAGCTAGCCCGATGATTTTATTTAAGCCATTTAGTATCCAAATGGCTTAAATAAGAAAGCTTGGACCCCAAATACATATATATTCAAATAATGGTTATCGTCAAAGTCTTATATGGCCTGAGCTGCCGAAAAGACAGTGTGAATGTGTGTGTGAGTGTGAATGAGAAAAAAGTGGGAGTGTTTAAAAAAAAAGGCTTATATATATATATACATATAGATAAGAGAAAGTAAAAAAAGAGTCGCGGTCTAATTGCCCTCGGAATCGGAAAAAGACCTTAAATAAAAAATAAATAGATAATGGTCCTATTATTATAATTAATTTGAAAAATGAATAAAATTTTTAATTTGTTAATTAAAATATAAACGCATCAAAAAAAGAAAAAAAAAAAAAAAGGAAGGCCTTTATTATACTGTATTATTCATGAAAATTTAAGATATTAAGATATTTCTCAAACAATATATATATATATAGGTATAACACCACCAAAGAGTTTAAAGATAATAATTTAATTAAAATTTCGATTAAAGGCCAAAAGAAAGATAATTTAATTTTTTTAACTTTAAAATGAAAAATGAGTATTTAATGAGTTAAAAAAAAAAAAACTTTAATACTAAAAATGTCAATATAAACAAGCAAATGAATATTAGTAGACCAGTAAGAGTACTAATGAGTAATAAAAGAATAACAATTTACTGCGAAACTTGCGCACAGAAGATTTATTTGTTGAGTTAGTTAATTGGAAAAT
The DNA here is from genome assembly GCA_023213315.1 of Euborellia annulipes. Lineage (NCBI taxonomy): Eukaryota > Metazoa > Arthropoda > Insecta > Dermaptera > Anisolabididae > Euborellia > Euborellia annulipes. The sequence continues at coordinate 40,356 of JAKCPI010001228.1, forward strand.
GAAATCCAGTCATAACTTTTTGAACAAGACTTTCTTTCCTCCATACATATAAACTAATTCAAGAAAAAAAAAAAATCTGGTGTGACTGGCGCACAGCACACAACTTTCTCTTACCTTCGGTAATCGAAAGTTGTGTTCTGTGCTTGTCACACCAGATTTTTGTGTCACATATATTTAGTTCCCGACAGTACGGAACATATGAATTCAGATGTAAAATTTATAAGCATGGGAAAATATTTATATTTTGTTACCATGGCAACCATTTCTCCTATCTTCCCTATGAAATACAAGAGTAAAGTGGTCTTCAGAAGATTTCAATTGCAAAATGAGAATATACATTTTAAAGAGAATCTAAAAAATAATTGATTTTTGAATTTAAAAAAAAATCGTTGGAGCAAATTTTGAGAAAATCGAAAAAACTGAAAAAGTACATCAGTAAAGTGCTAGTACTCTTTGGCCGATTTTGATTAAAAGCTTATTTTTCCGGTCGGGGGTGTTTAACTTAAATATAAAATTTCAACCTCGTAGCTCAATTCCTTCATGCTTAAAATTGAACACACACCCCACCCACCCACCCCACCCACAGACAGACCATGTCGCGAAAACCACTTTTTTGGATTCAGGGGACCTCAAAACGTGAAGATCCATCAAAATCTCGACATCGAATTTTTGACATGAATCCAATACTTTCTCTCTATATATATTACATATATACATAGGTAAGAGAAAGTAAAAAATAAACTTAGCTGAATCACATCACGCAGAATAGAAACGAAAAAATTTTAAATGTACTAAAAAAAATCTGGTGTGACTGATCGCACAGGACACAACTTACTCTTACCTTCGGTAATTGAAAGTTGTGTTCTGTGCTGTTTTTTTGTGACGAGATATATTTAGTTTCCGCATTATAATTCAAGATATAAAATTGATAACGGGAGAATATTTATACTTTGTTACCATGGCAACCATTTCTCCTATCTTTTCTATGAAAAACAAGAATAAAGTGGATTTCAAACAATTTTAAGAGCAAAATGATAATATACATTTTAAAGAGCATCTAAAAAATTATTTTTAAATTTTAATCAAAATCTTTAGAGCGAAAAATAGAAAAAAAATGCAAAAGTTCATCAGTAAAGTACTAGTACTCTTTGGTTGATATTTTTTAAAAGCTTATTTTCGAGCCTCAGGAGGGTACCTAACTTAGATATAAAATTTGAACCTCGTAGCTCAATTCCTTCAGGCTCTAAATTGAACCCAGACACACAAGACAGACCATGTTGCGAAAACCACTTTTTTTTTATTCAAGGGACCTTAAAACGTGTATATCTATCAAAATCTAGATATCGAATTTTTGACATGAATCCAATACTTTCTCTCTATATATATTAACATATATAGAGGAGGCGATTAGCCTAGGGGATAAAGCAGTTAAGCTTATAATTCTGAGTTGGAGACAACTCGAGTTCAAATCTACCTCATGGCAATAAATTATCCAACTCTATTTGAGATGCCTCCTCCTGAGGAAGGAAACGGGAAGAAGATTTCCCGGGCAATGGGGGGGGGGGGGGTAAATATTAATTGAATAGAAGAACGTGGCTGTAGCTGATATGTTGAATAGGTAAGAGGATGCAGCCAAATAATTGAGCCTCTATTTGGCAATAAACACTCTTTATTCGAACGTTTCGGCTGGGAACATGATTTTAAGCCTGAATTTAGTAGTATCAGTTGTTAGGATTTTTACGAATTATTATATTCTTTGGACATAAAATGCAAATAACTTGTATTAACAAATGACAACTCTATTTGTGTATATAAAAATTTAAATATGCTCTTTGAAGGCTGAAGATAGCAGGGTTTATCCCAGCCGAAACGTCCCAATAAAGAGTGTTTATTACCAAATAGAAGCTCAATGATTTGGCTACATCTTCTTTCCTATTGAACAGGATAAATATTAAAATAAGTGGGGCCGGAAAAGAAGTTTACCAAACGCTGAAGTAAAATAAATCATTGACAGTCTAATGGTAAATGGTATAGCCAGTAATTTGATTGGCCCGAAGTAGGTCAGAAAATTTTGCTTCTACAGAATAAAAATAATTTTTAAAATACCAGGCTTTCGTCTGGAAACTGAGAAAAACATTTTTTTTTTTAAAATCTTTTGGCATCTGAGGCCATATAGGCTTTAAAAGGTTAATTTGTGAATATTTAACGATACATAGGATCAAGGCACATTTCTTAGGGCTGGTGAGATAGTAGAATATAATTTTTAATTACCCTACAGTAGAGAAATTTATTTAATATACTCGTATAAATTGATGAATAAATACTTGCTAAGTCGTTAAGATGAATAATTATAAGTTTTTAGTTAGTTATGTTGATAATTATTCAAAATCCATAACACAACTAAATATGAGCTTTAAGAATATTATTAACGAGGGGCTTTGCTAAACCGCGGAATGTCGGCTGATAGATAAAATATTCATGCTTTTAAAATGTTTACCCAATAAATTGCTTCCAAAGAGAGAGATTGTGTTTTGAAAATATATTCAAAATAGAGGCTTTGCAAAAGTAATAGATAATAAAAATAGTTGATGTTGTTGTCTTCTAGAATACTTAACATAATATATCAATAACCTATATCTTTTGTGAATAAATTTCATTTAAAGAGTTAGTATTAAATTAAATAATATTTTAAATGATATACACTAGACAAGTTTTGATTGGGGAATTTTTAGAATACTTAAAATAATATATAAAAAACTTATTTTTTTTTTGAATAAATTTCATTTAAAGAGTTAGTATTAAATTAAATAATATTTTAAATGATATAAACTACAAAAGTTTTTTTGGGGGAAATTTTTTTATATTTTCCCCTTTTTAAAGGGAAGAAAAAATTTTGGTTGGGGGATTTTAATAATAATAAAAAAAATATAAAAAAATATATTTTTTAAAAATTTTTTAAAAGAGATTAAAAAAAAAAATTATGATATACACTAGACAAGTTTTGATTGGGGAAATTTTAGCTATGATTCCACCTTTGAAGATGAATGTAATGGCGAAATATAGGACTATATAAAGTATATTATTTTACAAATTAAAACTTAAAAAACTAACCAAGTATATCATTTAAAATAATGTTTCAACTAGAGCCTACTGACGAGTTTTTTTTTTTTTAACACACACTTTTTTCCCATTCACACTCACATACATAAGCATACAGCCTTTTCGGCAACTTAGGTCATATAAGACTTTATACGATAACCGTTATTATGAATATATATGTCGTAGACAGATCGTGAAATTAGACAGTTCATGAACTGTCTAGACATTTCATGAACTGCAGCCAGATCGTGTAGGCCTAATGGTCAAACAGTTACATGATCTGGCTAAAAATTTTAGACAGTTCATGAAATGCAATTGGGCCTTAGATAGATCGTGTAATGCTCGAGAATTACATGAAATGTCTAAATTTTTTAGGCAGTTCATGAACTGCCTAACAGCAGTTTTGCCGATCGTGTACTGTTTGTAAAGCAAATAAAGATCTCGAAAAAAGTCAATTTTTTTCAATATTATTATTATTATCGATTAATAAATTTTCCAAATCTTCCTCACTTTGTAAATCTTGAGTTAAGGTGCGCGTCTCGGGGTTCTAATTTTGGGAGATTCCAGCGGCCACAAATTCAATTTTTTTTTTTAATTAAAGTTATTTAAAATGTCTACAACTTATAGAAGCCCTTTTTTTTGATTTTCGAAAAAATAAAATTTTTTTTTAGATTTATTGCATTAAATTACAAACAGTACACGATCGGCAAAACTGCTGCTAGGCAGTTCATGAGACTGTTCCGTAAAAATTTAGCACATTTCCATGTAATTCTCGAGCATTACACGATCTGTCTAAGCCCCAATTGATTTCATGAACTGTCTAAAATTTTAGCGTGTAACTGTTTGACCATTACACGATCTGGCTGCAGTTCATGCAATGTCTAGACAGTTCATGAACTGTCTAATTTCACGATCTGTCTACGACATATATAAGTTATATATTGGGGTCCAGACATTCTTAATTAAGCCATTTGGTATCCAAATGTTTTAAATATAATGATTGGACTGCCTGGGATCCTAACCCGCGATCCTTGGTATACAAGCACGAGTTAGTATATTTGCATATAGATTTATGTAAAATAAATGACTTTATCTCAAATTATTTTAAACAAATAAATGAAAATAGGCAATAAAATATACGCCATAGATGGACACAAAAAAATATTAGCCCTATCGGTACAATCGAGCAAGCAATATAAGAAAGGAGGGAGTGGAATAACGAGATATGGAGCGAATTTTGAGAAAATCAAAAAAAAAAAAAAACTGAAAAAGTACATCAATTAAGTAGGCCTACAAGTAGTTTTCGGCCAATTTTGTTCAAAAGCTTATTTTCACTCCTTGGGAGGGGGACTAACTTAATAATGAAATTTCAATCTCGTAGCTCTTTTAGTTTCTGAGATATTTTGTTCACAGACAGACAGACCATGTCACGAAAACCACTATTTTGGATTCAGGGGACCTCAAAACGTGAAGATCCAACAAAATCTCGACATCGAATTTTTGACATGAATCCAATACTTTCTATACCGTAAAGAAAATATTAAATACATCCTGAACAAGGCAATTTATGACTATGAAATCCCCTACATCACTTATTTTTCTCCTCCATCTTCTTGAGAAGGACGTTTATTTTAGAATATTTAATATTTTAAGTGTGAACAATATTCATATATAGTCAAATTTAATGTGCTAACGCCCAAATTTTTATGACTGGACTGGTGGCCAAAATGACATACAAATGCCGAAGGCCAATAAATAAATAAATAAATAAATAAAAATAAAATGACTATGAAATGTATATTAATTAATTAATAAAGACTCATCAGTTGACCCCCTCCACGGATATCTTTAGTAAAAGGCGAAAGATATATTCGTGTTTGAAGGGAGCCCAGAGTGTTATAAATGTATATTATAACCTAAGAATTTTTATTAACACTCCTATACCCGAATTTTTGCAATTTCAACAAACGAAGTATTTATAGACATTAAACAATTTCATATATGAATGTTGATTTAACTCAGATTAACCTTCTACAGACAAAAGTTTACTTGCGTAATATTTAACCCCGTAGTTAAGAAAATAATTTAAATAATATCTCGTTTCATTAATAATTGATGGCAAATAGAATCAATTTATTACAATAATATTATAATTGAAATAATAGAATATTGCATGAGTGAACTATGTTATGGAAATATAAAGGCTCAAGTGTCGAGTTGAATGTCAAATTTGCGTTGATCCTCATTTTGCCATTTATACTAGGCTCGTAAATCGTATATTGCTGTCAGAGATGAAGCCGAAAATGAGTTGAGAGACTGGGTCTGGACCAGGCCAGGCACCATTTGGCGCATTTACTCACATTAATCATTCGATGAAGGAATTTTAATTGTTATTGGGCCTACTAATAAGATAAAGTCGATTAAGAACACGTACGGATTAAGAGATAAAGGAAATTAGAGGAAAAATATTTAGTGTGAACTCTCACGCGAAATTTCAAGATCGAGATTTCAACGGAAATACAAATTTTGAAAATCTATGAATCCGAAAAATCATTTTAAAAAAAAAAGTTAGGGTAAAATATAAATTAATCAAAATAATATTTGATGGTCTACCTTACAGGGCAGAATCATATTTTTCAAATTTAATTAAATTATCATCTAATACCTACTGATAAGTAAATAACACGAGGTTAAGTTTCAAAAGGAATTTAATTTAGCTAAAAAAAAAAATAGAACTTAACCTCGAGTTATTTATTTATCTATAATTAGAAGATTATTTAATTAAATTTAAGAATGTTTCAATTAGTGCCAACGGTGAATTCATATTTTTCATCTATAAAGTAATAGATTTTGTTTATTTTGAATTTAAATTTCATGACCTTAAACTAATATAGGATTAGGGTACTGGGGGGGGGGGAAAAAGGGAAATAGGCACAATTATTTCAAAGTAAAGTTTTCTCTTTTGAAAGGGCAATAAAACAAAACATATGATTGCCAAATGGGAATAAAATAAACAGACAGAAATGAAGAAATAATAATAATGCTTTCTCCTGGTAATAGATTTTTACTTTTTGTAATTCTCATAAGATAAAACATTACTTTCTCACTATATATTACATATATAGGTAAGAGAAAATAAAAAATTCTCATTTTAGGTTAAACAGGATTATCATCAGATAATTCTAACCCAAAAATATATAGTTCTGAGATATTTCAATTTTAAACTTTGGAAACAAACAAAACACCAATAGGAAGCTTGTTTATTTGCTACTGTGAGAGCACACTAATGGCAATATCAGGCAGGCTAAGAAACAAATTGTACAACTAGTATCGACCTTTGCTCAATTGATGGTGCTGAAAGTGAAAACGGACTTCTTGTCGGCTTTTTCACTATTCCCTATATAGGTTTATTCGGTAATTTTAGCGATGAGAATCCGATAAATATCTCAAAATAATCGTTTTAGTAATTAATCTTAAATAGTTTTTCATTATGTTTAAATGTGTCAAATTCCCTTTTTTTATATCTATCACTTTGAAAGGCTGTAACTTTTTTTTTAGTTTTTTTCAGATAACATAGTGGACTCTGGGCTTGGCGTGCTAACCTCGTATACCAAAAGACGCGGGTTCGGACCCCAGGCAGTCCGATGATTTTATTTGGATACCAAATGGCTTCGTGAGTGTGAGTGTGAATGAGAAAAAAGTGTGAGTGTTTTTCAAAAAAAAAAAAAAAAGATAACAGTGGTTTTGGTCTTAAAATGTGCAGGAAATTATGCTCTAAAATATCAATAATTCAATTTGTGAAATTTCCGACAAGAGAGGTCCCTTTTCACTTTCCGCATCAAAATTGATGGTAATGCCATAATTGTGGGTTAGCACTATCTGCAGCCGACCACTCAATTCTTCTACAAATATCTCTATTTTTGTTAAATAAAATTCAAAAGCGTTGTGGAGAAAATTTATTTCAAAAGTTGAACGAGTAATATATAAATTGTAACCAAATTTTCTTTTGTTAAATAAAACCCAAAAGAAATATATTATGGCTGACGATTTACTAGATCAGATATTTATCAACTCATAAATATCTATTACTTGTCTGATAAATGTCTTAAATTCTGTTTTTTTGATATTTTGCTTTCTAACTACTTTATATTTCTTCTTATATATTCCTTTCTTACGTCTATCGATTCCTCCGATATTTAGACATGAAACGATTATTTTACGCTTAGTTCGTAAAAAAAGAAAAAAAAAAGCAGGCGATTTGTTGGTCTTTATTCTTATCTCTTTGTCAACTGAGAAGCAAGGGAAGGAAGGCTTGCTCTAATTCCCTTCGAGAGGACTTTCATGCTTTTGCCCTTGGGACAAAACAACGAGTTGATCCCGAATTTTGCTTTAGGCCTCTTACGAGAAAAATGGATACTTAAAAGCGATAAAGCGTTTGCTACTTTTAATATTAATGATATTTATAGAAAAATGATCAAAAGGATTGTTTAATTACTATCATTTTACTAGGCTATAAATTACTTTTTGGTTAAAATGATCTCCATGATTTATTATGAGTTACTAGGTGAAACATACGTATAAATTAGATCTGTCAATTTTTTTCAAACATTTTAGAAAGATTTTCTCACGTCAGACTGGTTCATAAAATATTAATATCGACCTGTATATAGCATTTCCAAACGAATTAAAACCTTTTACAAGTGAAATTCAATTTATTGCAAAACTTTTCCCAATAAAATTAAACATTTTTCAAGTCAAATATGACATATATAACCAGTTGGAATAAAATTTCCATTTTGGAATATCTTGCCACTCCCCCAATAGTGAATTTACAAGACAACGTCTTGCCCAAAATAACACCGGGCGCCCACTTGTGAACTTTGAATATCTTTACTCAAAAACATATTGAAAGGTGGGACTTAAAAATTAACTCGGTCAATTTTTTTAAAACTGAAGATTCACAATTAATTTGAAAATAATATAAATTATTCAAAACTCAGTCACTTGTTTGGAAAACACAAGTATTTTGAAGTTAATTAATTTAAATACTAAATTAAGATCAATACTGAGTTATGTATTTCTACTATCCCAAGTGGACGATTTCTAAGGCATAGGGGTAAAAATCTTTATTGTATTTAATTAAAAAAGAAGTTAGAATAAAAGAAACCTCAACACCCGGACTTATCTTATTAAATAATTTCAGAGAAATCGCCTGGGAGTTTCAAAGAACGCCACCCGTTAAACCCGCTCAGAAGCTCAACTAGTCTAACATCTAATCGACTCTCAAATTTTTAGTTAAAAGAGCAAATGTGAAAATCTTAAAGGCTTCTCTAAAAAAAAAAAAAAAAACTTATTCTTTTGTGTGGAAGACAAAAGAATAATTAAATGAGAGAAGTTAACCGACAGAAGAAAATAGGGTTTCATTTCTAAACAAACTACGAAATTTGATTGTCCTCCAACACACTGAAACCGTGACTTTTTGAAAAGTTTATTTGGTTTATTGTTCAAAAACAAGAGAAAGAACGATAAAGACATCTTTTAAAGAAAGGAGTATTTGAAAATAAAAACCTATTCGAAAAATAATATACAAAATATGAATTTTCCTTTGACAATTAATCTAAGAATAAAAATGTCAGAAATATGACATTCCTATTAAGAGATGTATAAATTTTCCCTTTAAATATTTAAATTTTACTTCTATTTGCTAAAGATTTATTTTATTTTCGAAAATCTGTGGACGCTGGCAACGAATTAGAGCAACAGCCACCAAGATCGTTGCAGTTAAGCAATGCCAAGCTTGGCGAAAGTTCGGGTGGTGAATCAATGTTTTTAATATGCCTCGATAGACATCGGAATTACATGATTTAAAATAAATATATATGTATACAATAGCAGCCGAGAAAGGAAAATTTATTGTCTCAATTTTTTTTGTAATTTCGTTGTTTTTTCGAAAATCAGTGGACACTGGCAACGAATTAGAACAACAGCCACCAAGAACGTTTTTTTTTTTTTTTTTTTAACAAAAAATTTCGTTTTTGCTTTGTTCAATAGGAGAGAGAGAGACAGAGAGAGGGAAGTGACCCTTAATGAGTTTCAAAGTTGTATAATAAACTTCTAAATAAATACAAACACAAAAAAAAAACGTCTTAAAAATCAAGACTTAAGATTACATTGAAAACCAAATCAATCCCAAGAGGAAGAGTTTATTTGTAAATTAATTGATTTACAAACAAAGAATGTTTAACTGATTAAAAATCTTATTTTCAAGTTAAGTTTATTTTGTGAGCAAGTCGACTTGCTTTGCATATTAAATAGCTGTTTTGTATTTTACACTCACTTTTACCAGTGAAACTAAGAAAAATAAATTTTAATTTACTTTAAACCCTCTGGATAAATAGGCAAATAAATGAAAAAAAAAAAAAAAAAAATTTGTTGATAAGAAATTTCGTATAATAGACAAACAAAATTTAACATGATACCTGACTGGAGTGCTTAATTATAAATTGTCTATGAAAAGATTAGTTTTAAAGAAGCCTCTATTGTATTGGATTATATAATAATCTTTATCTACAAAGCTAAAGAGTTTGTTTAGGATTTTTAAACGAACGAGATTAAGAAAGAATTTAAGCGAACGAACTCATTTCTTTAAACTTGTATAAGAGAAGAAATTTTGTCAAGACAATAGTTTATACCATTTATACAATATTTGTTCATGCCGATGTTGGGGGACTATACAACACCCATCTTCATGGCCGTTTAAATAAAGTTCGTGCCTTCTGAAATTGTCATTAATAATGAAATAAAAGCTTTTAGGTGTAAATTTACAATATTAACGACGATCGCAGGAGACAAGAATTTTATTTTAAAGGTCTTTGTCATGAAGATGTGTGGCGTATAGCTCTCAAAACATTAACAGAGATAAATAAAATAAACTTCACTATTACTTTACTCAGATTCTTTAAATTGTTGCTTTTTTTTAAACATTCACACTTTTTTCACATTCACACACCCATTCACACAGTCTTTTCGGCAACTTAGGCTATTTAAGTCTTTAGACGATAACCGTTGTAAGTAATATATATATTGGGGGTTCAGGCATTTCTATTTAAGCGATCTGGTATCCAAATGGCTTAAATAAAATCATCGGACTGCCTGGGTCCGAACCCGCGACGTTTGGTATCGGAGGTAGGCACGCTACCTACTACGCCAAACTCGGGGGCAAATTGTTGCCTTTTTTCTGTAGATTTAGCAACTAGCGACAATAAAAACCATTAATAGATTATTACGAAATTATTATTTACTTCTTAAATAACAAAATCCTTTAATGTAAATTTAAATACAGTGTATAGCGGTGATATAATGTTGGAATTGAAGAGTAATACAGATTTTATTTTTTTTAGAGGGGTTGGAGAATAATAACCAGCAGATTTATCGCTCCACCTGACGTCCTTTATTTGGCAGGTATTTCGATGCATAGGACACGCATCATCTTCAGTGCCGCGAGGATATAGTAGGTGGGCTTAGTCTATTTCCATCAAATGCCTTAGGGGCGTTAAACATAATTAGTGAGGTGCCTTCTCTAATTATGTTTAACGCCCTTAAGGCATTTGATGGAAATAGACTAAGCCCACCTACTATACCCTCGCGGCACTGAAGATGATGCGTGTCCTATGCATTGAAATATCTGCCAAATAAAGGACGTCAGGGGGAGCGATAGATCTGCTGGTATTTATTCTCCAAGCCCTCTACACTACTCATCCCAGCCTAATATTTTATTTTTTTTCTTTGAAATATACAGAGCTCCAAGTTCAGAGACCCCCGGGCTTGGCGTAGTTGGTAGCGCGCCTACCTTGTATATCAAGGGTCGGGGATTCGGATCCCAGGCATTCGGATACCAAATGGCTTAAATAAGAATGCCTGGACCCCCAATAGAAATATTAATTAATAACGGTTATCGTAAAAGTCTTATATGGCCTGAGTTGTCGAAAAGACTGTGTGTATGTGTGTGTGAAATGGAAAAAAGTGTGAGTGTTTAAAAAAAAAAAAGTTCAGAGACAGACATTCAAAGAATAGGACTGTCCTAGCTCGAGTAGCTTGTGGGACGCGGTTAAGCTTTCTAAAAAAAAAAAAAACTAGAGTTTGTTAAAAACGGGACAAAATTGACATTTTTATTAAAACGACGGTACGGCCGAGATATATGAAAAAAATAAATGGTACGTATGGTAACCCTAATTAAGATAAATATTTAAGTTTTTTTAAGTTTAAAAGATGTAGCTAAGATGTGTTTTATATATTTTAAACTAAATTATTCAGACTTGTTACATCTTTTAAACATAAAAATTTTCATAAATATAGCCTATAAATATATCAAGAAATCAATTGCCCTTCTACTTTAAATATTACTTTAACTTACTTTAAATATACACTTTTGAGAGAGTTCTTTAAGAATGTTTCCAAGCAAAAATAAATCGTTTATTTATTTATTATTAAAAAAAAAAACTTAAGAATTTCACGTTGAAAATCAAATAAAATATATGTAAATAGCCTACTATTAATATATGTTTTGGTAATTTAATTAATTCCTAATTTCACTTTAAATGAATATCAAAATTAAAAGCATGTAATCAAATTAAATCAGCATCAACTTTATATAAGCACATTTCAAAATATTAATGAAAAATGTTATAATTTTTTAATTGAAAAATTAAAAATAGGGAGCTGAACGATTCATTATTTATTATTTACACAACTCGGACATTAGGGGTCGTCCACATATTACGTATTGCTCTTCTTCTAGTCCCCCCCCCATTGTCATAGTTAGTCACATACAAACAAACCCCCCAAAATTTTTTTGACAATAAATAATTAAATTGGAGAGGTTTAGGCTTTTACAAAATTATATTTATTTTTGCAAAAGTTTACAAATCCCTCCAAATCAAATATCTGCAATTATACTTTTAATTATATTTAATTAGTTATATAAAATCATGAGGGCGCTAATGTGGAAATAAAATATTTGAGGTGGTTAGTGTAGGGAGATTAAAAATGTTTGGCAAGGAAAAGGAGGTATTTGAGAGTTGAAAAGATTTTTGAAAAGAAAAATTTGAACATTGAAGGGTGGAGTAGCAAACTAAATAGAGATGTAAGACGGATAAAGGATAATAGATGTCAATAAAGTGGATAAAAATGTAATATAAGAAAAGGTAAAAATGAATGCATTTGATTCAAAGCGAGAGAAAAAAAATTAGACTGAAAAAATCACTCAATCGTAGGTGGTTTGAAAAATATTTAAACAAATATTAATGTAGAATGGTGCAATACCGATATATTAAATTAATAATACCCTCCGGTAAGAGAAAGTTGTGCACCATGCTAGTCACACCAGATTTTTTGTGTCCAGATTTATTTAGTTTCCCATAGAAAATTAGTTTAAAACTTTATTATTATTGTTTTGTGAATAATAAAAAAGTGAGTTAATAGAGAATAATATACAGAGAGTTTAAAAAGTCCTATCAATTTTTTTTAAACAAAAAAAAAAGAGGTGCTTTAGAAAGTCACTGTACATGCCTAATAATATTAGTTTATAACTAAAATGAGTGAAAACTGAATTATTAAAATAAAAACAAGTGATATTTTGTACTCACGTGCAATAACACCGGAAGAGTCCGAGAAAAGCCTGACGAAATTTATTGTTCATGAAGCAATAAGTGATGGGATTGCAACAACTGCTGCAGTAGGCTAGTAGATGGATTAATCCGATACCCGTTTGGCCAAGAAATGAGTAAAGGTTGTCATAAGAAAATGCCGACCAAGTGTTGACTAAATGGAGTGGCGCCCAACATACAAAAAACTCGGCGACCACAACGAACAGCATGCGGATGACCTGAGGAATAAAAAAAAAAAAATTTTAAATACAGTCCAATTACAATTATATGAAGATTCTTTTTTTAGGAAAGTAGAGAAGTGTGTTTTGAAGAGGAAAAAATTCTCTCCCTTTGGGAAAACAAATTATATCAGAGTCTCTGTTATAAAATATCAAAAAAGAAAAAAAAAATTACGTTCCCATTGCCATTTATGGTAGCCAGGGGGGTATGAGAGTTCAAACCTCTCTCTCCCACCCTTGAAATCTCAAAAAATAATAAAAAAAAAAGATAAATAAAATTAGTAAAATTTTACGTACGTTATAAAAAGTTGAATCTTTGTAGGAAATATAAAATTTCGATCAAAATATACATGTAATTTCAAATACTTTTAAACCAAATAAAGTAATTCCTTTGAGAAAAAAAAAATAGCTAGTTTTTTCGCTCTACGTTTTGGTTTAGATAAAAAATAAAAAAAAATCTATAAGCAAAGCAAAATCCAAACAAAAAAAAAAAAAAAAAAAAAAAACAATTTAATTAAGCATGACTAAAACTGAGGACACAAAACCCGAGGAAAAAAGCAAATCAATATTCGCCAATAATTGACTATGTAAATTTTTATAAAAATTCAAGCTCTATCTCATAATCAACTAGTCATTTTAATTTAATCTACTAGCTGTGCAAACGGCCTTCGCCCTCTGAACATCCCTCCAACTGACTCAGACCCACCCACCTGCGGATGGTTTTATCTCCTTAATGTAAAATCCTTATCATGGTTTCATCAAATTATTTTAAATTAATTATTATAAAAAAAAAATAATTTGTCTAGTTGCACATTATGTAAAATTAATAAATACAGTTTAAAAAAAAAAGTTGAAAAGAAAATTAAGAATTTATTAAAGCTCTTCAACTGAATTCCTTTTTCCCTATATTTTGTTAAACTACTCGTGCTAGCTACTCCTATAATAAATAAAGTAGATGTGAACAAAAACAACTGGCTAGTCATTCCAGAAATAACACAATGAAATTATCCGGTAATATATTTAGAGTATAAACACACATACTAGGACGAGAATGACAAAAGTTGCTTCTACTTTAGTATTTATAATACAAATTTCAGAGGGATTAAGAATAAACTTATGAAAGGATTAACTCGTCAAATTTGGAACCAATTATAGTGTTAAATATTTATTATTGTCTTTAAACAACATCAGAAAAATAAATAACAAAGATAAAGAATCGATTGGTGAAGGTAAATAAAAGAGAAAAGTCACAATTAATTAAGATATTTGATTTAAAAAAGTTAGTCTGGGAATAGGTTCCGACATAAAATAACTGTCATTTAATGGAAATACACGTTTTAAGTCCAAAAATGTAAGTCCAGCAAAATGGTCAGTCTGTCTGTAATTGTTCAAAATAAGTTTAAATGAGTTGGAGGTTGAAAGTTTATATCTGAGGTATTCTACTGAGCAGCAAAAATGAGCTTTCAAATACTTTTACCTACTTTTTGAGTTTTTGATTTATTTATTTATTTATTTTTTTTTCGATTTTTTTAACACGAATTTGATTAAAATTCCTAAATCAATTATTTCTTTAAAATGTATTGTATATTCTCATTTGTCCTGTTTGAAGCACACTTTATAGGAAAGATAGGAAAAATATTTGCAATGGTAACATTATAATTATTTTACTGTTTATAAATTTTATATCTTGAATTGAAATGTATCGTACTGTGCGAAACTAAATATATGTCGACACAAAACTTCTGGTGTGACAAACACAGAACACAACTAACTTTCCATTACCGAAGTTAAGACAAAGTAGTGTGCTGTGCGACCAGTCACACCATTTTCTTTAAATCAAGCGCGGTAAATTTTAAAAAATCCAATCCATAAAGTAAAGAATTATTATAAGGCCTTTAAACCCTCTTTCCTTCCATAGTGGCACATCTTCTGTTGAAACGACAAGTGGGAATGGAGGGAGTGTGGAGGAGGGGTTAAAACGATCCTTCTAGTTCAGAACCAACTAACTCAGAGCCCATTGGAAACTAACAAGCGGAATATATGTGTGCGCCTCTCCGTATGTGTGTGTGCGTGGAGGGGAGGACTGGTTGGGAAAGGGGCGGGGCTTTCGGACGACCCCTTCTGGTTGCCTACTTGCAGGGGTTCACAGTAAAATTGAGAAATTTTAAATTAAAAATAATAAACACAAGAGCGGATCCAGAAGTTTCTCGGGAAGGGGGGGGGGGGGAAGAGTAATCTGCTGTGACTGGTCGAAATATTCGATTCATCAGAATCGGTGTATTTTACAAAATTTGAAAAAACAAAACTTAAACTCTTGTTTCTCAAAAGCAATTTCATATTTCATAAGCAAAATTTTAAAAATTCATATTCATATCTTCCAAACAAAAAATGATAAATTCTAAAAATGCCGGCTTGCTCAGCATGAAGGGGGGGGGGCATGTGTTCTGTACAGAAAGCATAAAAACTCAATTTTGACCCCGGTGTAGTTTTGGTACCTTTTCATGTGGACGGTGAGATATAAATCAAATTTTTAAATTTTACATTAAAAATAATTTTTTTTTTTATTTATTTACCCGTTTAAGCCATAGGCCAAAATAAAATTTTATTCCGAAAAAAAAAATATTTTTCTTAAATCTCGGAGGGGGGGGGGGGGGGTAATTACCCCCTTGTACCCGTCCTTGCATGTACAGAACACAACTTAGAAATACCGAAGGCTTTGATGTGCGACCAGTCACACCAGATTTCATAATAGGAGAATTGCTTAATTACAGGTAATTATATAAGTTTTTGCCCAAGTATACTATTTAAAAAAATCAACTACACACTACACACAATGGTAGTATACTTAATATGCAGTTAAAAGAAAATAAAAACCTTTGGATTAGAAACTTTTGGTATGCCAGTGTATTATTGGTCCATCGCAATAGTGTCAAGTCTAGTGCTATTAAGGCATTCTAAATGTTTTTCTTTCTTATACTTTTCTTATTTAATTTATGTTAAAGTTTAAACAAAGGGTGAAAACCACTGTCCCGTATATAACATTACATATTATATTAACTAAGAGAATATATTAAGGAACAGCAAAGAACTTGCCCACACCATTTTCAAATTAATTATAACATCTTGTTCCGTCGGTTAAGATATAAAACACAAAAAGCTCAAAAGGAAATATACACGAGAGATAAACTTAGAAGACTAATTATTTCTTTTTAATTTACAATTGAAATAATACAAGTTTTGGTTTTTTAGATAAAATATTTATTACTGTCAAATTGATCTAATCAATAATTGCCTTATTTATTTTAGTTGGGCTCTGTATTTTAAATTATTGAAATTAATATACTGTAAAAAAAAAAAAAAAAAAAATATGAATTTTCAATCGATTTACTTTCTCTTACCTATATGTAGGCTATATGTTAACATACTGAATATTTTCAAACAAGACTTCGATTAAAATTTAAAAATCAATTATTTTTTAGATGCTCTTTAAAATGTATATTCTCCATTGAAATCTTCTCAGACCACTTTACTCTTGTACTCTATAGAAAAGTTAGGAGAAATGGTTGCCTTGGTAACAAAATATAAATATTTTCCCATTCTTATAAATTTTACATCTTGAAAATCGAATGTACCGTACTGTCGGCAGCTTAGGCCATTTAAGTCTGACGATAACAATTATTTGTAAATATATCTATTGGAGGTCCAAGCATTCTTATTTAAATAACGAGTATCGTATAAAGTCTTAAATAGCCTGAATTGCCGAAAAGACTGTGTGTATGCGTGTGTGAATGTGAGTGTGAATGGGAAAAAAGTGTGAGTGTTTTTTTATAAAAAAAAAGGAGAGGGTCTGCCGCAGGCGGACTCGAGCCAGCTGGTGGGAGGTTGAGGGGGCGAAGCCCCCCGCCAAGGCGCAAAGTTCGCCGAAGGCGGGTTCGGACCCCAGGCAGTTCAATGATTTTATTTAAGTATTTGGATACCAAATGGCTTAAATAAGAATGCCTGAACCCCCAATATGTATATTAATTAATAACGGATATCGTCAAAGTCTTATATGGCCTGAGTTGCCGAAAAGACTGTATGAATGTGTGTGAGAGTGGGAATGTGAATGAGAAAAAGTGTGAGTGTTAAAAAAAAAAAATTATCAATTTATCAATTCTAAGGTCTATTAACAAAACAAAGGAATAATATCTATCATAACGTTTTACACACACGTTCTTTGCTTATATAGTAATACGAGTGATTTAGAAGAACAGGTATGGACCTGTTAGTGTGCCAATGGCTATATAGGATTCAGAATATTCTATTCAAGAATCGATAAGAAAAGAATAGAAAAATAACTCAAATATTAACAAAATAAAAGCTTTATATTAAAAAAAAAAACTATTAATATTCTTTGATTGGGTCTTTGGGATATTAATATTCTATTACTATTAATATTCTTTGACAAAATTAATGAGAGACGGATTAATAATTGAAGTCAATGTGACCAACAACACAAAATATTACTTCAGAGGAGAGGTACGGTGCATATTAACTTTTTAAAAAGCCTAGTATACGAATTTAAGTAAAGAGTAAAATAAAATTAGCTGAAAAATAGATCAAGTCCAAGAGCAAAAAGATTGAACGGTGCATGCAATCAAAACTCTTATTGTGAAATTCTTAAATTTTAATATTAATTTTAAATATTTAGCCATTAAAGAGTAAAATGAATGAATAATTATTAATTTTGAATTGAAATACCTAAGTAAAAACGATGATAAATGAGGAGAGTGAGGGCGAGGTGGCCGGCGACCATGATGGCAGACAAGCAAATGAGAACGCTTCGGTTTTCTTACGAAGAGCATCGTGGATTTACACTAGACAAGGGCTGCCCCACTACTGACCTCTCCAGGTCTCTAGTCTTCCCTATTAAGCAGGCGAATCCTGGCGCCAAGAGATCTGATTGGCTAATTAGTAAAGGGGAAACAAAGAGTACAGAGAGGGAGAATGAGTGGGAGAGAGGTGGGGGCGAAGGAGGAGATTTATTTAATAAAATAAAATAAATGAAAGATCTGATGGGACAAAAGGCAAGGTAGGTTTATTTGGGGCCAAGGTATATTTAGTTTCCCCATAGTACCTTAGTTCCAATCTTGACCACTTGGGTTTCATAAATAATAAGTAAAAAATCTGGTGTGACTGGTCGCACAGCACACAACTTTCTCTCACCTTCAGTAATCGAGAGATGTATTATGTGCTTGTCACACCAGATTTTTTGCTTCGACAGCTATTTATTATTATCCGACATTACGGTACATTCGAATTTCAAGATGTAAAATTTATAAGTATGGCAAAATATTTATATTTGTTACCATGGCAACCATTTCTCCTATCTTTTCTATGGGGTACAAGAGTAAAGTGGTCTTCAGAAGATTGCAATGGCAAAATGAGAATATACATTTTAAAGAGCATCTAAAAAATAATTGATTTTTGAAATTTTATCAAAATCGGTGCAGCGAATTTAGAGAAAAAAAAAAAAAAAAAAAAAAAAAAAACTGAAAAATTGCATCAGTAAAGTACTCTTTGATCGATTTAGTTCAAAAGCTTCGTGTCACGTCCCAAGGGGGTGCCTAACATAAATTTAAAATTTCAACTTCCTAGTTCTTTTCATTCTTGAGATATTTTGTTCCCTGACACACACACACACACACACACACACAGAGAGAGAGGAGAGAGAGAGAGAGAGAGAGAGAGAGAGAGAGAGATTGATTGATTGATTGATTATATTTATTATGGGCCAGTGCTGTCTCGCTCCAAGATTGAGAGAGACACACACAGACAGACCATGTCGCGAAAATCACTTTTTTGGATTCGGGGGACCTACACGTATAATAGTCAAAATATCGTCATCGAATTTTTCACATTAATCCAGTACTTTCTCTCTCTATATATTAGCATATATATAGAGGTAAGAGGAAATGAAAAATTTGGTGTGACTAGTCGCACAGCTCACAACTTTCTCTTACCCTTCGGCAAAAGAAAGTTGTGTTCTGTGCTTGTCACACAGGATTTTTTGTGTCGACATATAGGTCTATTTAGTTCACCTCTGGCTAAATGGCGTATGCCGGAGGCCAATAAGGCTAAGAAGAAGAAGAAATATATTTAGTTTCCATTGATATACATTTATTAGAATTCAAGAGGTAAAATTTATAAATATAGGAAAATATTTATATTTTGTTACCATGGCAACCATTTCTCCTATCTTTCCAATGAAGTACAAGAGTAAAGTGTGCTTCAAACAATTTTGAGAGCAAAATGAGAATACACATTTGAAAGAGCATCTAAAAAATAATTGATTTTTGAATTTTAATCAAAATCGTCAAAACAAATTTTGAGAAAATCGAAAAAGTACATCAGGAAAGTTTCGAAAACCACTTTTTTGGATTCAGGGGACCTCAAAACGTGTATATCCATCAAAATCTCGACATCGTATATTTTGGCCGATTTTGTTGGGTATCTTACTTAAATATAAAATTTCAACCTCGTAGCTCATTTCCTTCAGGCTTAAAATCGTTCCATACACTAATAGACAGACCTACTTTTTTGGACTCAGGGGACCTCAAAACATGTAAACCATGAAAATTTCGACATAATTAGTTTAATAAAAAAAAAAATTATATTAATTATATTCTTTCTAGAATATTAAGGACGGGATCTGAATAACCTCAGATGCCGAAAAAGACCTTAAACAAATATAAAATAAGAAAAAGTAAAAAAAAAGTAGATTGTACTAAAAATTAAAAAAATAAGACATTTGAGAATTAGTAGTCTATTAAATTATTTAAGTGTCTGTATGTCAGTCAAGGACGGATACAGGAGGGGGGGGGGGGTAAAGGGGGTAATTACTCCCCCCCCCGAGATTTGAAAAACGGGAAAAATTTTAGAAACCGCGAACGGAGCATGAAAAATCTTTGGTTCCGCAAACGGAACATGTGAAAAAATTTGGTTCCGCGAACGGCAAAAAAAATTTTTGGTTCCGCGGGCGAAAAAATTCAGGGTTTCTAAAAAAAAAAAAAAGGTAAAATATTTTTCCGGCTGAAAAAATTTTTGGTTCCGCGAACGGCACACGAAAAAATTTTAGGTTCCGCGAACGGCACATGAAAAAATTTTTGGTTCCGCGGGCGGGAAAAATTTTGGGTCTCTAAAAAGAAGGTAAAATATTTTGTTCCGGACGGCCACGAAAAAATTTTTGGTTCCGCGAAAAACAAAATTTTTCGTAGAAAAACTTTTGAGAACAGCCCCCCCCCCCGAAAAAAATTTCTATTTACGCCTCTGGTGCTGTGCGACGAGTCACACCAGATTACCCCCCCCCCCCGAAAAACACCTCTGGATCCGCCCTTGATGTCAGTCTGATGAAGGATCCTTGTTTATATTTGTATTTTACCAATTTGCATGATAAAGACTGGTGTTACATACCTTTTTCTTAGCCTCGATGCTTTTATCCATATAATTGGATCGGATGGCATGATGCCTGGCCAAAGGGTTGGGTGTGAGAAGCCGGGTATCGTCGGGCGTAGGCGTTGGCGGTGGTGGTGGTGGAGGTGGAGGTGGCATTGGTGGTCCAGGCGTTTTGACCGCAAGTCGACCACCACCAGCCAGACGCCGGTCTAAACGTCGTTTCAGACACCAAAGACGACCTCGTCGACCCAGGCCATCTAGATTAGAAGCTGCCGTTGCCACTAAAGATGCAGTTGGTGTGGGTTTATTCATTGATGTTTGCATTTTGACTGTCCCTGTTGGGTGATGAGGTAACACTGGAGATGGGGTTGATGCTGGCGAGGGTTGTCTGTTCATTCCTGGAACTGAAGAAAAGAAAAACTATTAATACATAAAGCAGAATACTATTTAAAAAAATCTGGTGTGGCTGGTCGCACAGCACACAACTTTCTCTTACCTTCGGTAAACGAAAAATGTGTTCTGTGGTTGTCACTAAAGATTTTTTTGTGTCGACATATATTTAGTTTCCACCTATATACATGTATTTAACAAAACTGTAAGTGTTGTTTATTGGTGAGGCCAAACATCCCATGGCCCCCGGGAATCGAACCCAGGATCTCCGCCTTTCCGGGGCATAGGCGTGCTGTCCATTGCACCAGGCCACTGGACCCTCGACCTGCACCAATGCCTGGTGCAATGGACAGCAAAGGCGGAGATCCTGGGTTCGATTCCCGGGGGCAATGGGACTTTTGGCCTCACCAATAAACAACACTCACAGTCTTGTTAAATATATCTATGACATTTTAAGTCAGAATCGAGGTATTTTGAATACTATTATCTTATTCAAATACATATGTTACTATGCATAGATCTCGAAAAATATTTAGATATAGGCCTACATGTATTTGAAATTCAATATGTAAAATTTATAAACATGGGAAAATACTTATATTTTGTTACCATGGCAACCATTTCTCCTATTTTTCCTATGAAGTACAAAAGTAAAGTGGTCTTCATAAGATTTCATGGTCAAAATGAGAATATACATTTTAAAGAGCATTTAAAAAATTATTCATTTTTGAATTTTAATCAAAATTATTGGAGCGAATTTTGCTAATATCGAAAAAAAAAAAATACTGAAAAAGTTCATCAGTAAAGTACTAGTACTCCTATTTTGTTCACAGACACACACATGCATAGACAGACCATGTTGCGAAAAACACTTTTTTGGATTAAGCGGACCTCAAAACGAGTATATCCATCAAAATCTCGACATCGATTTTTTGACATTAATCTAAAAAGTTTAAAGAATGATGTGAAAATGAATGGAGTTGTATTAAAGAACTCGGATTTATTGAACTAAAATATTAAAAAGCTCCTGTAAATTTCCGATAGACAAAAAGGCGTTTTCTCAATGATTAAATTCGCTAAGTGTGTTTCGTTGTCTGTACGAAAATGAGAGTTAGAACATTTATGAGTCAATGAATGTAACTTTATTTATTCAATCAATAACTTTCAATTTAATTTCAAATTAAGCTTTTGGTTGCAAATGTCTACGAATTAAATAAATTTTTTTCAACTTGTACAATTGTATAATGAATTTCGCCTATTAAAAACAAGTTCCTCAAATAGCTTGACTACTTGCTGAACTTTAGCACAGCTACTTAATTAAGTTTTTTACTTTCTCTTAATTATATATGTAATAAATGGATTCAAGTCCAAAATTCGATTTTTCTGGAAATACAAGTATTAAGGACCCCTGAGAAAAAAGTAGGTCGTAAAATGGTCTCTCTCTCTCTCCGGTGTGTGTCTGTTGGTGATCAAAATAAAGTATGAAGGAAATGAGCTACGAGGATGAAATTTTATATTTAAGTTAGGTACCCCACTAAGGCGCGAAAATAAGCTTTTAAATAAAATTGACCAAAGAGTACTAGTACTTTACTGATGTACTTTTTCAATTTTTTTCCGATTTTTTCAAAATTCGCCCTAACTACTTTGATTAAAATTCATAAATCAATTATTTTTTAGATGCCCTTTAAAATATATATTCTCATTTTGTTCTCAAAAGTGTTTAAATTCCTTTACTCTTGTACTTCATAGGAATGTTAGGAGAAATGTTTGCCATTTTCAATTACTAAAGGTGCTGTGCGATCACTTTATTTAGAATTATTTTATAAAATTTCTATTACCACCCCTCCTTGAGGTCGAGAGGCTAGAATTATTGGCAAATATCAATATTGAATACCTAAAAGCCATGGGTAAGGGGTTCGAATACCAGGCAGTCCAATGAATATATTGGTT
Source organism: Euborellia annulipes (assembly GCA_023213315.1). Lineage (NCBI taxonomy): Eukaryota > Metazoa > Arthropoda > Insecta > Dermaptera > Anisolabididae > Euborellia > Euborellia annulipes. The sequence goes on from JAKCPI010001228.1 coordinate 63,112, forward strand.
TATTGATTAAAAGTCTATGGCCTAAGATGCGGAAGACTTAAAAAAAAATTTTATTTCTTTACCAGGGTATATAGACTTATATACAGTGTACTATTTATTTATTATATTCAAGAAACAGCTCAAGCAGAATTTCATCCTTCTCGAAGGTTTTGTTTGAAGTTTGCAAGGTGGACGTGCAGATAGATTTTTAAATAATTTTAAACAATTATTTTTCAGAAATTTTATTAGCTGACAACTGATAGCAATGTACAGTTTCGGTCACTAGTGTGACCATCATCAGGCCTGGAATATATATAAAATATACTTTAAAATACAGGGCACAACATTTTATTACATTTGCATTATTTTATTTTATACAATATTTAAAAATTTGTCTTGATACGCAATTTTATAATTAGCCAACATTCTCAAAATAAAAATATTATATATTTTTAATAAAAGGGGAAAGGAAAAAAAAAGGGGGGGGGGGGGGGGGGGGGGGGGGGGGGGGGGGTATCTGCTCTATTTTTAAATCATTGATTGGAATTGAGAATGTTGGCTAATTATAAAATTGCGTATCAAGACAAATTTTTAAATATTGTATAAAATAAAATAGTCCAAATGTAATAAAATGTTGTCCCCTGTATTTTAAAGTATATTTTATATATATTCCAGGCCTGATGATGGTCACACTAGATGACCGAAACTGTACATTGCAATCAGTTGTCAGCTAATAAAATTTCTGAAAAATAATTGTTTAAAATTATTTAAAAATCTGCACGTCCACCTTGCAAACTTCAAAGTAAACCTTCGAGAATTGATGTATTATTTATTTATTGGCCTTCGGTATTTGTATGCCATTTTGGCCACCAGTCCAGTCAAAACATTTTAACATTAGCAGATGAAATTTGACTATAAATCAATATTGTTCACACTCATAGGCGCAACCAGGGGGGGGGGGTTTAGGGTTTTAACCCTCCCCCCCCCCCCCCCCAGAAGATAAAAAAAAAATCAAAATATATATATTACAAATAGAAAAGAAAAAATATAATCATTTCGGTTTCGCGAAGAGAGGAAATGTTCCGCGGGCGGCGCATGGGTAAAAATTTGGTTCCACGGGGCGGCAAAAATTTAGCGTCTCTAAAAAATGCAAGGCAAAAAACTTTGGTTCCGCGAAAAAAAAAATTTTCACAGAAAAATTTTTGAGATCAGCCCCCCCCCCGGAACCCCCCCCCCCCCAGGAGCAAATCCTGGTTGCGCCACTGTTCACACTTAAAAAATTAAAGATTCTAAAATAAACGTCCTCAAGAAGATGGAGAAGAAAATACAGTGTACTATAATTTCCATATGTAAACTAAGTAAAATACATTTTAATTATCCATTTAGTGGATGACATATTTTTGTCAGAAGCAAAGAGAGTTGCGTCGAGCAAGTTTAATTTAATAAAAATTTTCATTTTTCCTCCCTTTCTAAAATTCTACTTCCATTACTAATTTACATCAGAATAATCTTTTACTTTTTAGCTGCTAATTGGCTCGCTAAAATGTATTATGAATGTTAATCAGCTTATCAGAATAATTATATATATATTAATAATTATATAAGCTTACTTTCTTTAGATTCAGTTAAAAAAGTATTAAATTACAAAGAATATATATATATATATATAATATCTAAGAACTTTTTTAAATCTAAGTGATTTGTAAGTTAAGGTTGAGTTTCAATCAAATTAAGTTTATCCCAAAGGAGTGTGGGATGATAAAATCTCACTCTGTTCCTCCGAGAGTGTTTGATTGTCCTTTCGAGGGCCTGTTCCGTCGAGTTCATCCAGTTCTAGTTCAAAGACAGAGAGTGAGACATTAAATTGCATAATGTTGACATGGAATCCCTTTAGTCACGCCTAATGGCCTTTCAGGTGATTAGTAGACGTTCGTTGCAAGAAGAGACTAACGACGAATTAATAGAATCTAATCTAGACGACAGTGATATAATTAATTAATCTCGAAGAATATAATAATAAAATATACTTGTTTCGTCCCTACATTTTCAACAAAAATTTTTAACAATACTTTCGATATCTATCTATTCGATTTCGTGATCTATTAATAAATAAATAGATAAGAGAAAAGTAAAATAAAATCTCCCAAATCATTCCATAGATTAATTATTAATTTAATAATTGATGAGATTAGGTTGTAATAGATATTTTTATTTGAATTTTCATTGACATAATAAATAAATAATTCAATCCCAATTGTAATTAATAATTATTTCTTGTTGGGGATGAAATTTCAATGTATTTTTATGAGGCTTTAATCCATTTAACATGAATACTTTTGTTTTGTTAATGGTCATGATTTAATTAGAATCGAAATTAAATGCGAATTAGTTTAATTATATTTAATCTATGTTATTGATAGAAAAAATATTATTTTTATTGTAGCATATGGAAATAAAAATAAAAAAAATCTGGTGTGACTGGTCGCCCCAGATTTTTCGTGTCGACATATATTTAGTTTCCGCCGATATATTAGAATTCAAGATGTAAAATTCATAAGTATGGGTATACCATGACAAGCATTTCTCCTATCTTCCCAATGAAGTACAAGAGTAAAGTGGTCTTCAGAAGATTTCAATGGCAAAATGAGAATATACATTTTAAAGATCATCTAAAAAAAATAATAATTTTTGAATTTTAATCAAAATCGTTGGAGCGAGAATTTTGAGAAAATCGAAAAAAACTGAAAAAGTGCATCAGTAAAGTACTTGTACTTTTTGACCGATTTTGTTTAAAAACTTATTTTCACGGCCCAGGAGGGTACAAAACTTAAATATAAAATTTCAACCGCCTAGCTCAATTCCTTCATGGTTAAAATTGAACACCCACACAACTACATCAGTAAAGTGCTAGTACTTTTTAGCCGATTTTGATCAAAAGCTTATTTTCACGCCCTAGGTGGGTGTCTAACTTAAATATAAAATTTCTACCTCCTACTTCAATTCCTTCATGCTTTAAATTGAACCCGGACACACAGACAGATAGACGATGACGCGAAAACTAGTTTTACTTTTTTTTTTTAATTCAGGGGACCTCAAAACGTGAAGATCCGTCAAAATCTCGAAATCAAATTTTTGACATGAATCCAATACTTTCTCTCTATATATATATCTAATATAGACAGTATATTAGCATATACATATAGGTAAGAGAAAATAAAAATGTCGGACAGGTGTCTGATTAGCGTATAGAGAGTAAGAAGATTATTTGGGGACAAAAGGAAATATTGTCTTGAATTCGGTTTGAAGACAATGTCCGGACGAACAATGTAAGGAGATAGTGTATATAGGCCACCAGTGTATAAGTGAGTGTGTGTGCGCATAAATTAAAATAAATATTTTCAAAGTGTACCAGCATGGAGTGAATGCAAACATTCATTCCTTTCTTGGAAGATAGGCAACCGAAATAGTCAACTCACTAATGGATTTTCAATTACCTACTCCATGCATGAGCATTTGTTTTAAATTAACAACTTCATTTTAGAGTAATTAATCAAAAAATCTCTTAGTGGGAGAGTAATTTGTGTTGGTTATCTCCCAGCAAACTAAGAAAACAGATTTCTGTAACGCTACGAAGCCTGAGGAAAAAAAAACAATCAATCAACTAACTCAATTAATCTTCTTAAAAAAAAAATCTGGTGTGACTGGACGCACAGCACACAACTTCCTCTTACTTTCGGTAATCAAAAGTTCTGTGCTTGTCACACCAGGTTTTTTGTGTCGATATATATTTAGTTTCCAACAGAATGGTACATTGTGTGTGGGTGTGTGTGTGTGTTCAATTTTAAGCATGAAGGAATTGAGCTATGAGGTTGAAATTTTATATTTAAGTTGTGTGCTGTGCGACAGTCACACCAGATTTTTTTCTTCATTCAACAAAACAATAATTTTAGTGAAATTACAATTCTTCAATTTAAGTTTGATTATTTGTTTACCTCTTCGTTAACTAAATGAGAGATTGTGGGGTGTAATTTAGTTCCGGGGCATTGAATGCTTTTTTTTTGCCCCCAAGTCACGATTTCTGATCAAAATACATCACGTGCCTTATCTATTTCTTTGGCCTTGTTTTATACAAGTTTAGAACCAATAAAAGCCTAATCGTTTAAAGAGAAAGAAGAGGAGATAGAGAAATATAACAAGTTATTAATGGAAAAAGAATTAAGTCTTTAAAATTTACCAAAATACAATCTTAGAAATTACCAATCGCATCTCTCACTCCCTGCCTTGGTTTAAGGACCTTTTCCTAAGATTAAATAAATTATATTGACTTCTTTTAATAAACTGTAGCTAATACTATTTTTCTCCATCTATTTACCTTTACTATTGTCAATAAAAATAAATATTTTAAAAACTTTTTTATTTTTAATCTAATTTTTACTTCAACGAATCTTTGAAATATTTAATAAGATTTTACCTAACTTATAATCTTCAAATAAGCGGATGGTTTTTAATGGTTTTTCAATGAGGAAAAGTTTGTTACTTGTTTAATAATTTTCTAACTTGCTTTCTATAGATAATTTAAATTAGAGACAGAGAGACCGACCCTTAACACTTCCTGGGATTATGTTATTTCCTAATTAACTTTTTTAATATTTACATAAGAAAGACTAAATATATTGAGAGATGAAGGGGTGGAGGTGCTACTCCAGGGTTACCGGGGAGAAGAAAAAGACTGTATTTTTACTTTAATTATGTTTTGCAGCAATTATAGATATCACACGCCAGCAAGATAATGCTTAACATGATCAACGAACGACTTAAGGCATTCATTCTTCCCCAGATATCGGATGTTCAGGGGCACAAGAGAGCAAATCATGAACACCAGGCAAATAATTGAGAAAGCCCAGAGAGTTCAATGTGAAAACTCTTCTCTGTTTTGTTGACTATAAAAAGGCTTTTGATAAAATAAGATGGGACCGATTATGGGAGATGCTGACAGACATAGGAACGCCTACGCATTTGATACATCTAATAAAAAACCTATACGAAGCTAACACCGTACGAATAAGAATAGAAAAGAAAATAGAAAATCAACCGAATTCACCACCGAAGCGGACGTTAGACAAGGGTGCATTCTATCACCGATCCTCTTTAAGATCTACAGCGAGATGATAATGTGCAATATCTTGGATTCAAGGGAGGGCGGGATGTCAGTTGGCGGAAGAAAAATAAACAACCTGAGATATGCAGATGGTACTCTTATCCTGGCAGCTGATGAAGTAGAGCTGAAAACAATAATGTTACAGCTGAAAGTTGAAAGCGAGAAATACGGCCTGGAGATCAATGCTACTAAAACTAAAGTGATGATCATAGATCGTGTCAACAACAACCAACCGCAAACGACAAACATCGCAGGCTACGAGGTAGTTGAACCCTTCGATTACCTAGGCTCCATTATAAACAACCTGGGGCAATCAGAGTAAGAGATCCGCCGGAGAACATCGATGGTAAAGCTATCAAAGATATGGAGAGATAACAACATCTCGAAAGCCACAAAGTTAAAGCTAGTCAATTCCCTAATCTTTCCCATCGCCACATACGCTTCTGAAACGTGGACAATGAAAAAGGCCGACCAACTGCGAATAGGCGCATTCGAAATGTGGTGCTATCGGAGAATGCTCCGCATCCCCTGGACTGCCCATAGGGCAAATGCGTCTATACTAAGTGAACTCAACATCCAAAAAAGATTGTCCACATTGATATCTTTCAATAGTAAAATATTTAAATATTAGATGCAATGATTGTCAATTTGACAATACATAGCCTATATTACAATATTAATAAAATTTTTTAAGACATTGACGTCTTTCTAATGAAACGATTATTGAAAAAGAAACATGTCATTCGACTCTTTTGGATTCGTAAAATTTTTATTTATTTATTTAATAAAGAGAAAATTGATTTTCACTTTATCATTATTTGATAAAGTATTGTGATTGCGCTTTTGTGATTTTTCGATTATATCTTTACTAGTAAATGAAAGTTAAAAATAGTAGAAGTCAAAAAATCATCAAAGTAAATATTAAATATGATTGCCTTTATTTCCACGGGAATAAAAACAACTTTCTCTTACCATCGGTAATTTAAAGTTGTGTTCTCTGTTTATCACACCAGAATGTGTCAACATATATTTAGTTTCCGAAGTAGGCCCTATATCAGATAGAATTTACAAGAGTAAAGTGTTAAAGATGCCTGGACCCCGTAATATATCGTTTAGAAATTATGTGTATCATTAAATGTCTATATGGCCTAAGATGCTGAACAACAAATAAAATAAATAAATAAATAAAAAGAGTAAAATGTAGCCTACTTCAAACGATTTTTAGGGCAAAATGAGAATATACATGTCTAAAAAATAATTGATTTATAAATTACAATCAAAAATGTTAGAGTGAATTTTGAGAAAATCGAAAAAAACTGAAAGTGTCTTAGTAAAGTACTAGTGCTTTTTGTTCCAAAGCTTCGTATCACGTCAGAGGAGCGTACTTAACTTAAATATAAAATGTCAACCTCCTAGCTATTTTCATTCTTGAGGTATTTTGTTCACACACACAGACAGACCACTTTTTTGGGCTTAGGGAACCTCAAAACATATATTTCCATTCGACATCGAAATTTTTGATATGAAACCAATACTTTCTCTCTATATATATATTTTATATATTACATATATAGATATATATGGGTAAGAGAAAGAAAAAATAGAAAACTTAAAATTACTGATTTCGAGATATAGATCAAAAGTTACTGTAAATAATTAAATTCTTAAATTTAATATATTTTGAAGTAAATTCGAGTGTAAGTAATTCGTACTCATCCATCAAAAACTCACAATTGCGTCAAATATTATCTCTTTCTCGTCTATGAAATAAATAATATAAAAAAAAAAACCTGTGTGTTCTCTACTAATTGAAATCGTTCAGTTAATTTTCGAGAGGCTTTTAATCAAATTTCTATTCAATAAATATACACTAGGGTTGCCGCAAAAAACAAATTTTTTTAATTTCTTTCGGCCGAACATGCTATAAGTTGTCTTTTGGTTAGAAAATGATAATGGCAAAGTTTTAGCTAAATTGGGTAACGTTAACCCGTGCCTCATCGAGGTTAAAATTTTGAAAAAGTGCGATTTTATCTAAAAATTCGCCGCTTTTACTTCATAAAACGAAAACAAAGTATCGTAGAAAAATGAATCTTGGCTCATTTCATAGCAAATTTAATTCTCTTGAGGTTTTATAATAACTAGAGACCGGACAAAAAAGCATAAAAAAATGGAAAATATGGGGAATGACTTCCCCGAGACTTTCTCGTATATTCTTTTGGAATTACGTCTGGGTGTGTGTGTGTAAACACGATTGCTTAAAAACCAAAGCAGCTAGATCGATGAAACTTGGTATATGCTCCTTACACTAAAATTGTAGATTTCTATCAACTCTTGGAGTAAATACGTCACTTGGAAGTAGTACTTTACTTAAAAAGTTTTTTCAAAAATTTGTTTCACAAATTCATTTGTTTATATTTACCCTTTTTTTTAATGACACCTGTATGATTTTGTTTTGATTTTTTATCAAAATTAACGAATATTTTCTATTTCTTCTGTGATTATTTCAAAAACTATTCAGTTTTCGAAAAAATGTCAAAGAATAAAAACTTTTTAAAATAGAGTATTTTATCATAATATAACAAAAAAATTGAAAATTTCAAAATTTTTGAAAAAACTTTTTAAGTAAAGTACTACTTCCAAGTGACGTATTTACTCCAAAAGTTGATAGAAATCTACAATTTTAGTGTAAGGAGCATATACCAAATTTCATCGATCTAGCTGCTTTGGTTTTTAAGCAATCGTGTTTCACACACACACACACACACACACACACACACACACACACAGACATAATGCCAAAAATAGTTTTTTTGGACTCAGGGAGGTCTAAAACGTGGAGAAACATCAAAATCTCGAAGTCGAATTTTTTTACGATTACATAACTTTCTCTATACGAGAAAGTAAAAAGTGCTTAAAAAAGCATAAAAAACTTGAATAAAAAGTTGTTAAATAAGCTTATAAGTTGAAAAAAAGCATCTAATAAGCAATTTTTACTCATACCAATGGAGTATACAAATTTTTTTTTTAAAGAAACTAAATTTATTCCGCCCCGCCCTGCGAAAATTTTTTTTTTTTTGCGGAACCAAATTTTTTCACCCTGGGGAAAATTTTTTTTTACAGGGCTATATTTTTTCACACTGCGGGGTTTTTGGAAATTTTTTTTTGGGGGGGGGGGGCGCCCCCCTTATATACGTCCCTGGTGTATGCGTGTGTGAATGGGAAAAAAGTTTTTTAATAAAAAAAAAAAAATTATAAATATTCGTAAAATAAGTTCAAATAAGCACGAAAGGGAAAAAAAAGCATGAAAATTCAAAAAAAGCATAAAAAATGCAATCACAATGCATTTAGTTTTTCCTAATTCGTATAGAAATTAAATATATAATGGTTGCTTATAAAATTCAGCAATAAGCATTTTGCTTAAAATCCGGTCTCTAATAATAACCATTTTTTCATTTAAACTTATTGATTTAGTGATATTTACAAATTAGCATTTCTGTTTAAATATATTGCTCTTTCTGAAAAATAAGTGGAAAATCACAATATGGACCATTCGATATAACAATTTGCCGGGAAAATATTCCGAAGGGAATGAAATTTTTACTACCCCATACTCTAGAATGCCAATCCTAAATTTTCGACCTCGAGAACCGTGTGGGGGGAGGGAGGGGGAGGGGGGACAAAAACCTCAAAAATTTGAGAAATCTTCAGGCTTTTGCTTATATCTCGTAAACTATTTATATTTTGTCAAATTGACCGGCCGTATTTCGGTTAGTATTGAGTCTACGAATTCGTTTTATGTACCAAATTTTAGCAAATTTAATGCTCTACAACTTTGTATTGTGCTATATTTCACAAAATATAAATAGTTTACGAGATATAAGCAAAAACCTGAAAATTTTTCAAATTTTTGAGGTTTTTGTCCCCCTCTCCTCCCACCACACGATCCTCGAGATCAAAAATTTAGGATTGGCATTCTAGAGTATGGGGTAGTGAAAATTTCATTCCCTTGGGAATATTTTCCCGGCAAAATGTTGTGTGCAAAAGACTGTGTGCATGTGCGTGTGTGTGTGTGTGTGTGTGTGTGTGTGTGTGTGTGTGTGTGTGTGTGTGTGTGTGTGTGTGTGTGTGTGTGTGTGTGTGTGTGTGTGTGTGTGTGTGTGTGTGTGTGTGTGTGTGTGTGTGTGTGTGTGAATGTGAGTGTGAATGAGAAAGTGTTTAAAAATAAAAAAATAAAAAACAATTTTTTTCAATGACACCTACACTCCCCCTCCCCCTTTCAACAGCTTATATTCACCCTCTACCCTTAGTGAAATGCAAAATATTTAATTTCATATTCAAAAGAATCGTTTTTCGCAGTCAAATTATTTGTTTCTATCATTTTTTTTCAACGATAAAATGAATATTAATTACCTTTAATAAGACGCTCAAGAGGGTGTGTTGGTTGACGGTGAGGTCAAGGTGGGTTACACTATATTAATTATTCACTTTGATTCACTTTAAACACAAAAAAAAGAGCAGCGCCTGCAATCTAGCCACGCGCTCGACTGAACGAGAGAAACTTGTCTCTTCTCTCTTTGTATAGGAATAAATAGATGGACATAGCAATTCCCTTTTTATTAAAAGTAAAAAAAAATACCTTTTGCTCTAATCTAACTATATTTAGAGATGGAAAAAAATGTCAACAAGTGATTTGGAATATTCCAAGGCCTTTCTTAAATAATCAACCCTTCATCCCCCCTAATCAAAATAATAATCAACGCTATTTTTTGAATGTTTTCTATTTATTTGGCTTTGATTTAGCTAAAATAAATTTAAAAAACATTCTTTTCAATTTTTCAACCCTTTATCCAATCCTAATAAATAAAATAATTAACAATGATATCGCCTTCGGCGAGTTTCGCGTCTAGTCAGAAAAAAATTAAAACCCTGAAAAACTTCCTTGGATCCGCCTTTGGGTTTTACACATAGTATAATTTTCTAAAATGAGTCTTTGGTTTCCAAACTATGTTACAACGTCTCCCTTAAAAATATTTAATCGTATGACGCCCCCTTCCTTACACATTTAATAAAATAATACAAAAACAAAAATTTTTAATACTAAAAAATTCAAATTTATATAAAAATATTTTTTTTTATTTATTCATATTTATTATTTTAATTAAAAACTCCGCCCCAGAATCATACAAATTATTTTATTATTTTATTTATAAAACTAGCAATCATTTGGAAAATTGATCTTGGTGGCAAATATTCGCGCCTCCCCTTAGACTAGTCCGCGCCTCCCTAGGTCGCTAGGGAGGCGCGTCTCACCATTTGGAAAACGCTGGTCTATATTGTGATTTTCCACTTATTTTTCAGAAAGAGCAATATCGTCGCCTGAATCACGTAGTGGCGTATCTCAATTTCTATCATTTTTCAGGAGAGCTGTTTATAGTTCGTGTTGTTGTATTAAATGAGTAGATACGCAAAACCAAAAAACCTAAATAATAATAATATGAAAAAACATGGAAATACAGATTCGTCACTTTGTGATAATGTAAAGAACGCCAGGCCATACTCGTTATATCTCAATTTTTAATTTTTTTGAGATACGTCACTACGTGATGCAAGCGACGATATATCTAAACCGAAATGCTAATTTGTAAATATCACGAAATCTATAAGTTTTAATGAAAAAATGGTTATTATAAAACCTCAAGAGAATTAAATTTGCTATGAAATGAGCTAAGATTCATTTTTCTGCGATACTTTGTTTTCGTTTTATGAAGTAAAAACTGCGAATTTTTAGATAAAATAGCACTTTTTCAAAATTTTAACCCCGATGAGGCACGGGTTAACGTTACCCAATTTAGCTAAAACTTTGCCATTATCATTTTCTAGCCAAAAGACAACTTTTAGAATGTTCGGCCGAAAGAAATTAAAAAATTTTGTTTTTTGCGGCCTCCCTAATATACACTTATGGAATATGTAAATAAAAAAAAAAATTCCTTTCGACATGCAAATTTCCTCTCTTTTATAAACAAAGCAAACTCAATAGCATTTTTCAATGTTCTAACATTGCATTTTCAAGAAGAATTCTCATTAAAAACGGAAAAATTATTTAACTCAAGGGGAAAAATAGTTTTCGATTTTTTATTTCAATGACACTTCCCTGAGCGGATATGGAACATGAACATTTATCTTTCTGTCTTTTTTTTTTTTCTTCAAGCATCTATCTTTATCCTTAAGTTAGCGAAAAGGAAAAATATTTTGCTTGTCAAATGTTAAATGCGCATTTCATATCAACTTGTTTCGTATTATATATCAACTATAAATTCTTGAATTTGTGTATTTTATTTATTAGTAAATTTAGATTGCTTGTTGTTTGTCTATATCAGAGGCCGGCAACCTGCGGTCCTTTGCAACTTTTTGCGTGGCCCGCCAAAGGTGAACTTAGTCTAATTTTTTTTTTTTTTTTAGACTATTCGGGAGCCTCGAAAATCAAGAAAAATAAGATACTTGGCATCAAAAGTTTCAAACAACGAGAAAAATAAAAGCAGAAACCATTCTCTCTTTCAAGCTCTGGAAATATTGAAAAAGTTTATTTTGTTTTGTTGTTACATTTGAATGTGTGGCCCGCATAAAAAATTTTTTTCGAAAATGGCTCGCCGTCCGAAAAAGGTTGCCGACCTCTGATCTATATAATACTTAGAGGGTATTAATTAAATGACCACTAGGCCGCCGAGAGCTTTGCCAGACCCTATTTCTCCCTCTCTCCCCCTCCCATTCGCCTTCAAAAATATATGAGGGAAAAAATATTTTTTTTTCATGTCCAATTAAGAGTTAGAACTTGAAAGACCCGGGCACCTCAGAAGAAACAGTTAATGAACATATTTTTAAGTATTATCTTTTTCTTTAAACATTTAGAAATGGAGCGATCTAATAAAAATAATATAGCTAATTTTTTTTCATTAGTAATTTATAATTGAGACTAATATTTGACAATATTTTCATTAAACGCCCTCCCCCCCCACACACACTCCTTGATAATAATTTAATTTGTTTTGGAATTGTTTAAGCCCTCAGAACCCCGGAGATTTATTCCCCTCCCCCGCTGTCTAAGACCCTGACAGTGGTGAAAGTAAAATTTATTTAAATTATAATACGAAGAGACCGATAGTTAAAAGTGTAGAAGAGTAAAAGTTAATGATAAAAAATCAATTAATTTCGTCGATATTTAGGAAATGCCATAGGTCCTGAAGAGGGGATGAAAGCGTTCGTTAACGTTGTCGAAATTAATTAACTTTTTATTATTTGCTGGTTTCATTAACAATATTTATATTATTTTGTTTAGCTATTAATAAATAGTCTAATGTCAAGGGTACTTTAAAAACTTTAAAATGTGTTATTTCCCTCCCTTAATAGCGTGATGACTATGTGTAAAATGGTTTAATAGGGGGTGGAGGATAAATTGCTTTAAAAGGCTTTAGGTAGCTATTGGAATTTGAATAATGTATTTACTATTGTTTATAAATTTATTATTATCCATAGTAGTTGAGATTAACAACTATTAATACCAGTATGTGTTAGGCAAATTAGAAAATTATCTCATTATTTAATTAGTATTCTCAGGAAGTATTTGATTTTTACAAAGAAGATAATGAAAGATCTACAAAAATATTCAATAATTTATTTGTAGATCTAATTTCGATAAAAATGATTTTTCATTTAATTGTTTTCTAACATCGTTTTATTTTATAGAGAGAGATTTAAACTATTCTATTTATTTTTCCTTAAATAAATTTGCAAAAACCATCCAAACCATTATCAAATATTAACTAGGGGCAGCTGGAGTGAGAGATTATAAAATATAAAATGTTTTCATTTTAATTTGAGTATCAAATATTTTATTAAAATATTCTCTTTGATAATAATTTAAATGAAATAAAGTTCTAGAATAAAGTTACTCAAATAATGATAGGAAATTAAATTAATCTAGGAATATTAAAAAAATTATTTTAAAACAATCGATATTCTCAAATGAGATCAGAGATATCCAAATGAAAAAAATTTACTTCAAAAGTATGGTCCGTGGACCCCCAGGTAGTGCCCGATTTACCTCTAAAAGTATGTATATTTTTTCACATTAACCAAAATATATTTATATAAATTTTTTAACCCCTAAATAATTTAAAATTAACTTTTCTACTAGTAAGGTTGATCGAGAAACTATCTACCATCCCTCAATTAATCAAATTAATATTCAAAACAACAAGTAATAAAAAATCTTTTGATATAATCGCAATACTTTCTCTCTCTATATATCTCATACCGTATTTAGGGTAAGAGAAAGTAAAAATTATTCAAATTTTGTCATCATTTTTCTTCAATAAAAAAAAAAAAGAATATTATTTACTTCATTTAAGATAAGATGCTCCCAGAGGGTGGGGAAATAGGGTTACTAACGATGTCGAGGTGAGATGAATTCTTATTCACTTTAATATAAACACACGAGAGACAAGAGAAGAGAGAAGTCCGACGTTTTACACTCAACTGAGAGAGAATCTCTAAGCTTGTTTGTGATTTCTTTAGAAAAAAAGATCAAAATAGTAATAAAAGATAAAAAAAAAATCATTGTGTGGTTTTATGAAACCACGATGCAAGTGAAACTTTTTTTAGTGGGGAGGACATCCCTCCAAAAGAACTTTCTGAGGTCTGGAAAATCAGGGGGCGTAGAGCGGAAATTATATAATAGTATAGTATAGATAAAGATAATCAATTTTGTTTTATATAGGCTTATTTTAATTATATTGGTGATGAAATAAGTATAAATGTGGTAGCGTAGTAAAAAAAAACCTGCAGTCGCCATGACGTCACAGCTAGACGTCATGCTTTAGCGTCATGGCTTTTTACGTCACGGCTTGTAACGCGACATGCTGATAGAAGAATCAAAAAATTCGTAGCGATATAATAAAAGTTTCACTTTAAAAAATATATAGGATAAAGCGGGTGGGGTGTGAGCAATTCCGAAGCCCTTACAAGAAGATGTAAGTACCTCGCTGCACAGTTGGTCAAATTCCCAAATATGCGGCTATAACTTTCAATATTTTTTGTGTTGATCTTTACAAATTTAAAGTTAAATATACGGATTCTTCTAAGTCCTTCAATATTTCCATATTTTATATAAAGGGGTAGAAATGACTTCTTGTCAAAGTTTGAAAAAATTATAATCTAAGAAATATAAAGTTACGCTTTTTTAAATAAATCAGTAAAAATATGACATTTATAAAAACCAAATTTATTTAAAGAAAAATTTACATGGGGTAGACTACCCTTTACTCAAGGGGCGAAAAATTGCAAGTTTTAAGAAAATTCGTAGAGTGGGAAAAAAAACTTGGGAGGGAGGGGGGTGGCCTTTAAGCAAACAAAATTAATTTTTACATAAAATTCTAAAAGATGTTAATGAGAAAAATTAATGCAATTTTATTCATTGCCCACGGGGCTTGGAGTAGTTGGTAGCGTGTCTCTACCTTCTATACCGAACGTCGCGGGTTCGGACCCCAGGCAGTCCGATAATTTTATTTAAGGCATTTGGATACCAAATGACTTAAATAAAAATGCCTAGACCTCAATAGATATATTCATTACAACGGTTATCGTAAAAGTCTTAAATGGCCTAAGTTGCCGAGAAGACTGTGTGAATGTGAGTGTGAATGAGAAAAAAGTGTGAATGTTTTTTTTATAAAAAAAAAAAAAAAATTTATTCATTAATTTATTTTTATAATTGAATGTGAATTAATGAATATCTATAAGGGGATGCGTGAGCCGAGGGAGATCGAATATATCTAAAACTACAAACAACTCATGAAACGAAGAACGGATTTACAGGCTTGTGGCATGTTACGACACAGAAACGTAAGCAAATTAAAAAAAAAAAAATCATCTGAATTTTTTTTCCCTTATAATTAGGGGAGGCGAGTGGAGAAACTGCTTAAGAAAATCAGGCATTCAAACAGGGAAAAAGAAAATTCCACCTCCAAAAATCTCACTTACTACTAAGGCACTGACGAGAGATAAAAGTTTAGAAATTTGTATTTTCAATTAATTAATAATAATAAATATTATAGGAGAATATAAATTCTCTGTTAGAGGGGTGGAGGGTGAGGAGAGAGGGAAAGTAATCATAGCTTAAATGAAAAAAATTTACAAAAAAAAAAAAAATTTTCTATTTTAATTTTCATTTTTTTTTTTTTTTTTAAAAAAAACATTCACACTTTTTTCTCATTCACACTCACACTCACACACACATTCACACAGTCTTTTCGGCAACTCAGGCCATTTAAGACTTTAGACGATAACCGTTGTTGATAAATATACATATAGGGGTCCAGGCATTCTTATTTAAGTCATTTGGTATCCAATTGGCTTAAATAAAATCATCGGACTGCCTGGGGTCCGAACCCGCGACGTTTGGTATACGAGGTTAGCACGCTAACCTCTACGCCATGCCCCGAGGGCTTTTAATTTTCATCAAAAAAAAACTATTTTGTTTATTAGAAGGGGTGATTTACACCCTGTCTCACCCTCCTTCTGGGGTACACGAATTCATCATAGAGATATATTTAAAAAAATTGGAAAATTTTATCATTATATTATAGGAGAAAAAAATAAAATACAAAATTACTTTAATTCGTTATGCAAATGAGATATGAAAACATTCATTACCTTAATAATAAGATGACCAGGTGGGGAGTTTGGGGGATGAATGTCTTATTTGCACAAATCACAACACAATAGAAAAGAAACTAACACACGAGAGAGACAGAGAGAGTGGAGCTGAACCGAATGACTCATGGCTCGACTCAAATAGAACTAAGTCAGCCTGATAGGTAGGCAACAAGCACGCTCTAGTAGCATTGCTCTCTGAGAGCCCAAGAATTAAATTCTCTATTTAATTCTATTCACTTGCAAACTAACGGGGTTTTATTCCGTTGGGAATAAATTCGAAATTAAATAACCTTTAAAAGACTCACTTCATTTATCCACCCTTAAAACTCACCCCATTGTATTTATTTATTTATTGGGGATATAGTCGAAGTGGAAGAAGAATCCGTATATTTAACTTTAAATTTGTAAAGATCAGTCCAAAAAAATGAAAGTTATAGCCGTATATTTGCCAATTTGACCAACTGTGCAGCGAGGGGGCTGTGAATCTTCCTTCTTCTTGTAAGGGCTTCGGAATCGCTCACACCCCACCCGCTTTATTCTTTATATTTTTTTTTTAGTTGAGGGATGTTTGAGGAAGGTGAGGTGGGTCTGTAAGCTGGAATATGTAGAAAATCAGTGAAAAAATCAGAAAAAATCGATCATTTTTAATGATTTTTTTGCATTTTTAGCGACAAAATCCTCCCCCCACATCCCCCCTTGGATCCAAATGTTAATGTTTTTTAACTTTTCACTTCTCTATACCTTCTGAAGAAATTTTAAGACTAAAATATTCCTTTTCATCCCTTCAAATTTTATTCATGGCCCTATAATTAGCCAAAAAGGGTGGAAATAAGTAGGGGCTCCCCCCTCCCCCGAAAACGGTACGTGGTGAGGAAAACGGAGGTCATTTTACTTAAGAATCTGAAGGAATTATCTCGGGGCTTTTTTTCCTGTCGCACATTGTAATTAAATAATCTATAGGCAAAAATTTTCTGAAAAAATATTGAGCTAGTTTTTTTTGTATAAAATATTGAGCTAGTTTTATATTAATTGATTTTGAACATCCATATTTTTGCAAATTTAATTTAAAAAGTAATAGGGAATATAGGGCTGACTAAATGCATTTGGGAACGTATTCTGAATAAATTATAGATAGTAAGCCACTAACAATTGTAAGTAAATAAGACAAAATATTATGGATTTCCTTAGGTTTTAGAAGTAATTTGGTATAAACTGATATGCTAATAAATGCATAATGAATAATCTATTTCATTGCGTTTGGTCAAATCAGGTTTACGTGTGAGCGAATGCTCAATATTCATCATTCGTGCAACATTCAAACAGCTGTTCTCTACAATGGAATAGGCCTTTTGTAAACGACTTAAGAGCAGTTCGTGGTTGGTCATTTATATTAAGTGAATAGTAATTAGGCTCTGGTTCTTGCTCTTGTGGAATAAATTTTTTTTTTTTAAATAATAATATAAGTACAAAAAGGTGATCAACCGTCTGGTTAGTTCGAGAGTCGAGATAAGACAGGTTTTTGGTAAATTTTGACCACATGCTAATTTTTGGTTATTACAAAACACTCAAATAAATTCTTTTAAAACACTATAGGTTTGTAAAAATATAATTTTTTGATAAATTATATTTTTCATTAAGTACGAAAAAATTTCAATTTTTGGAGATCTATAAATGTATTTTTGTTTGAAATTTTTAAGGAGAACCATAAGAACTCTCTTTTCAACTAAATAAAAAATTCGAGATGAAACTACGTATATTGCATCCAAAAAGATTTGTTGGAAAGATCTAAAGTTGCGATTTTTGATTTTCAATTGAACAATTCCTTCAAGAGAAACATATATACCGTATGCTCTAAATATAAAATTTATAATATAGATATTTTAGAATATGTTATGAAGATTATTATGATTTTTGTTTGAATTTGATACAGGGTCGGATTTAAGGCTATGTCGCCTTTAGGCTATATAAAGTCCATTTGCCGCCCACCTCTACAGTTAATATTTGCTTAATACATTTGTTTTATACAATGTTTTATATCATACTAATATATGTATTCTTAATCGTTCGGGTCGCGCGTTCTTTGGGGGGGGGGGCCCGGCGGCCCCGGAGCCGGCGGGTGGACCCAACAAAGGAAATTATATGTATTCTTAAATTCGTTCAGGAAATGTTATTAACGTCTGAAATACAATAGTTCATTTTAACTTTTGAATAAATTTCCAATCTTCTTTCTTCCCGAAGATAAATGGCCAATCTACACCCCCCCCCTGAATTTGTTTTGCTCTAGGCTGCAGCCTTTTTAGTCTATTTAGAAATACAGCTCTGATTTGATATCTTAACAAAACAACGAGATTTTTCAAGTTTTTCCAAAACTTAAAAACGTGCAAAATTCCGAAATCTCAATTAGGGAGAGCCTTGGTTGAAAAAGGATGGAATTTTTTCAATCAATGCTTAAATAGATTGTTCAATAGCCATTCAATATATCGTTTAAGATAGCAAGTTTGCGAGATGTGTTTGGGCTTAAGAAATAAATCTCGTTACCAAAAAATCTGGTGTGCAACATAACTTTCGATTACCGAAGGTAAGAAACCCCCCCCCAAGAAAGTTGTGTGCTGTGCGACCAGTCACACCAGATTTTTTTTTACTCTTGATTATGGCAAATTATAAAAACTATCTGAAACCTAGCCGCAACAATCATTGGTCGGTTTCAAATGGATCAACCCTACCGCAAGACGCCTACACCTTTCACGGAATAAATTCAAACTAATCATTGATCTTTATTTGCCCTTCTTCGAAGCCCACAATCTTTTAAGTTTGACATTTAAAAAAAATATTGTTGTTTTTTAATTAGAATATCACTTTCGGGACAATGATGATATTTTTTAACAGAACGACCTTTATAAATATGATCCTTTAGAAATTAATATCACTTCTAACATTATTCCATTTCATTTACCCCTTTTAACTTTTGCGAGGATATTATTATTATTTTTTTTTTCTTGTTCTAAGAATAATAGAAGAATATTAAATATGTTATTATTTTTAATGTAATAAAAAAATGTTTTTAAAGAAAGTATTTTATTTTGGAAGCACTTAATATAGGCTTTTCAGTGTTTCTTCCTTTCAACATTCCTTATAGTTGCTATTAAACTCTTTAATTTTATATATAATTTTAAAAGAGAATATTTATTTTCTAATGTCTGCTCTGTTTATTAAGAATTTTAAATGTTTGTCCAAATTAAATAATTATTATATTTTTTAAATACCTTTCTTAAATAGCAAAGAGAAAGTATTATAATTTTAAGCAACCTAGTTCCAATTGTCAAGATTTCATTGCAGTTACGGGGTCCTATTAAGAGGATTTGGAGAAATAACAAAATCAACAATCTATTGTGCATATTGCTGAATACAGTCGATCATTATCGACAATATCTAGTAATTTATTGACTGAGTAGATGGCGTTAAGTAGCTTGAAATACGTGGAATAGGCCATTCAATGGCAAAAGTGAGTGTGAATGAGAAAAAAGTGTGTGTGTTAAAACAAAAACAAAAACAATCGTTGGTTTGGACTGGTTGGCTGGAGATAGCCTTACTATTATTTATTAAAAAACCAGACTAGTTTTTTACTTTCTCTTAACCTATATAAGAAATATATAGAGAGATCATGTCAAAAATTCGATGTCAAGATTTTTTTTTCAGATACAGTTTATCGTTCTCTCAAAACAAAATATCGATGGGGGGGGTTTAATATCACCCTTTATTCTTTTGTTATTTTATTAAAAGCTGGGAAAGTAAAATAAAAAAATCCTTAGAGAGGTTTATTTACAAGAAATTACATTTTTAATTTATTATCCTTTTTTTTCTTTTTTATGTGTTCAAACTTTAATTGAACCATGTTATATTTAACTTAATTCATTTTTTTCCCTCGTGTTCTCGCTTTTTTTTTTAATTTATTATAATCTTTATAAATTATATTAGCTCTAATTACTTAATCAAATCATTTAGAGAAGAGATGTTGAAAACTTAATAAGATATTTTTATTTTTTTCCCTAGGAAGGAAACGGATTTCGTTTATCGTTCAAACATCTTGCATGTTTGTAATTAAATCACATTTATCAAAAAAGAAAAAAGTCATTTTAATCGATTTAACCATTTTCTTCAAGTTTAATTTTTAATACACTTTCTTTATTAGGAAATATAGAAATAAATTTTTTCTACTATTCATTTGTATAATTCTCTATTCGATTACTTTATAAGATTAAGTCATTTGATTTAAATATTCATTCAGTAACAATTTTTTGTTAAAGAACGTGGCTAAAATTTTAAGATAGATATAAATTCCAAAACGTGAAGATCCATCAAAATCTCAACCTCGAATTTTTGACATGAATCGAATACTTTCTCTCTATATATTTCATATATAGGGTAAGAGAAAATAAAAAATCATATTGACCAGTTGTACTACCAAGGGAAGTTTGTCCCCAGGCTAGATGCTCACGATTCATCCTATTTTTTTTTTTTTTTTTTTTGGTGAGGGGTGTTTAAGGAAGGGTCTGTTGGCTGGAATATGTAGAAGATCAGTGAAAAAATTGCGAAAATAACAGAGAGATCAATACAACGCTTTTTTTTAATGATTTTTTTGCAATTTAAGGGACAAAATCCTACCCCTTATCCCCCCCTCCTTGGGACCAAATGTTCTTGTTTTTGAACAAATATTAAGACCAAAATATTCTTTTTCATCTCTCCAAATTTAATTCAAGGTCCTGAAATTAACGAAAAAGGGGGAAATAAGTAGGGGGGCTCTCCCCCGAAAACGGTAAGTGGTGGGGAAAAAACTAAGATACTGTTTTAGGTTTTAAGGCCTTATAAATAGAAGTAGGCCCTATACCTTTAATAAGCTTATAAAAAAAAAAAAAAAAATTATTTATTTTTAGAAGAGAAAAAAAAATAATACGGATAAAAATCGTAACCATTTATGTGTGTATAAAAAGAGGTGTTTGTCATTTTGTGAGTATTTACTGAGGATAGTCAAATATTGCAATCAACACAACCCCAATTTAAAATGAAAATACAAATATTTATATAAAACAGAATAGTAGATAATCTATTAGAGGATTCAGATATTGGCGAAGCTATCAGAAGGCTCGGGGATTCGAAACAAAAATAAATAAAATTTTAGGGGCTAAAAGATTAGAGTAAAATACAAAATAAACAAACCTTTGGCCAATAACACTAATAACAATTCGATAGGAGACAAGATGAAATTAAAAAATGACGTTTATGCAAGTCTTGCAAAAAACAAACAATCCAAGATTCGCTGAAACGTTAAACTCGTTGCATGAATGTTTAAAAGAACAATATAACCCCTGTTCTAAATTAAACGCTTTAGAAGAGAAACATACCTATGACGTAGAGGCAACACAAAGATTACACAAAGAAAAAAACACCTTCAGAAGAAGACTAACAGTAAGTGAATCTTTCTATATCAATGTATATGGTCAACACACTATCAACCTCAGGACAGAAATTGGAAGAATGTCATGAGTTTATAACAACGTAATATCGAAGATAAAAAAGTTCTACAATATAAAACAATAAAACTTTCAAGATTATTAAAAATTAACAAGATTAGAGATAGAAATTTATTTGGTCTGAAGCTATATTATAAAGAGAATAAAATTACAAAATTGATTATTATAAAATTTTATATAAAGAAATTGTCAGAGTTGTTTTTATAAATTAATAAATACTAGAAATTATTTTTTAAGTATTCGGTGTTTTTGATCATTTAGACCAGTGGTTTCCAAACTTTATGTTACCACGCCTCCCTTAAAAATAATTAATCTTATGGCGCCTCCCCCCCCCCCCACACCCATTTTATATAATAATACAAAATTTTTAATGCTAAAAAATCATTATCATAGTCTTATTTATATTAAAACTAGCATTCATTTGGGAAATTGGTACTGGGGGCCAATTTTCGCGCCCTCCCTTAGACTAGTCCGCGCCACCCCAGGGAGGCGAGCCTCACAGTTTGAAAAACGCTGGTATAAGGGCATTTCATGGCTGGTGGAATTTGTATCAGGAATGAAAGTTAGAAGATGCGGTAACTCACCCCAGTGAAATTCTAAGTGGACTAATCAAATCTTACTTTTCTACCTAATGAAAAAAACCCTACAAAATTATGCAAAGGATTCGATGGGTTCCTAAGTTACCCAGTGTTAATATTATCTGTTTAGGGGAGTTTCGAAATCTTCAAAAATTAATTCCGCCCCAGTAATAAAAAATTTTAGAAAAACATTAAAATGTTTCTATTCCACTATGCTATTTGCTAAATATTTAATATAAATTTTAACTCAAACGGAATGCACTTATTTTTTTAGTAAAACTATTTAGTATATAGTAATTAACAAACATTAATATCTTTGTGCATTATAGGGGATGGGACATCAACCCCCCTGGTTACCTGGTTAATGCCTTCATACCTCCCCCCCCCCCTCTTAAGGAAATGCGAGCCGTCCCGTTGAAATTACTCTCAAAATAATTTGAATACATTTATAAATAATTATTTTAATTTTTACAATTAAATATTATATCCAAAAAAATAAGGGTGTGCCGCCGAACCACACAATTTTTATTTTATTTTGAAATTATTTTATTTTAATTTTCAACCCTAAATCCACCCCTGAGTAAAAGTATATTAAGGAAATTTGATTAACAAAAATTTAAGCCATATAGAAAGAATATAATGGTAAATAATAGTGACTTAAGAACAGATTTTAAAAAATGCCCTCAGGCTTGGTGTAGTTGGTACCGAACGTGGCGGGTTCTAACCCCTGGCAGTCCGAAATGGATACCAAATGGCTTAAATTGAAATGCCTGGACCCCCAATATGCATCTATATCATTAATTAATATAGTCTTAGGCCTATATGGCCTGAGTTGCCAAAAAGACTGTGAATGTGTGTGTGAGTGTTGAGTGTGGAGTGTGAATGAGAAAAAAGTGTGAGTTTAAAAAAGACAAAAAATAAAAAACTAATTTTTTTTCAATGACACCTACACTTCCCCTTACCCTTTCAACAGCTTATATTCTCCCTCTACCCTTAGTGAAATACAAACTAGAGTATTTAATTTCATATTCAAAAGAATCGTTTTTCGCAGTGAAATTAATTGTTTCTATCATTTTTTTTTTTCAACGATAAAATGCATAATAATTACCTTTAATAAGACTCTCAAGAGGGTGTGCTGGTTGACGGTGAGGTCAGGGTGGGTTACACTATATTAATTATTCACTTTGATTCACTTTAAACACAACTTAAAAACGCCTGCCGCCCGGCAACGCGCTCGACTCGACTGAACGAGAAATTCGTCTCTCTCTTTGTTTGTATAGGAATAAAAAGATGAAAATAACAATTCCCTTTTTATTAAAAGTAAAAAAATACCTTTTACTCTAATCTAACTATATTTAGAGATGGAAAAGAATGTCAACAAGTGATTTGGAATATTCCAAGGCCTTTCTTAAATAATCAACCCTTCATCTAATCCCTAATCAACCCTTAATATTATAAAATAATAATCAACGCTATTTTTTGAATGTTTTCTATTTATTTGCCTTCGATTTAGCTAAAATAAATTTAAAAAACATTTTTTTCAACCCTTTATCCAATCTTAATAAATAAAATAATTAACAATGCTATCGCTTTCGGCGAGCTTCGCGTCTAGCCAGAAAAAAATTAAAACCCTGAAAAACTTCCCTGGATCAGCCTTTGGGTTTTACACATAGTATAATTTTCTACAATGAGTCTTACTTTAGGCCAGTGGTTTCCAAACTTTATGATACAACGCCTCCCTTAAAAATATTTAATCGTATGACGCCTCCCCCCCCCCACCCATTTAATAAAATAATACAAAAACAAAAAAAAAAAAAAAAAATTTAGTACTAAAAAATATAAATTTATATAAAAATATTTTTTAAATTAATATATTAAGGAAAACCTCCGTCCCAGAATTTTATTATTTTATTTATAAAACTAGCACTCATTTGGGAAATTGATTTTGGTGGCCAATACTCGCGCCTCCCCCTAGACTAGTTCGCGCCTCCCTAGGGAGGCGAGCCTCACAGTTTGGAAAACGCTGATTTAGACTTTAAAGATCCTAAAATTATTTAAATGCGATAATGTGGAGGTCCAGGCATATTTATTTAAACCATTTGGTATCCAAATGATTTAAATAATATTCATCGAACTGCCTGGGATCCGAACCCAAAGAGTGTCTTTGGCTTTAGGATTATCAATATTGGCATTTGTCTCTTATTTTACCTCTCGGGGGTGGGGATGTTTTATTTATATAGTTTTTTTTTTCTCAGTCCTTTAACCCTTGAACATCGGCACTATTACACTAAAACAAGGGCGGATACAAGGGGGGGGGGGAAAGGGGTAATTCCCCCCCCCCCGAGATTTGAAAAAAAATACTTTTTTTTTCGAAAAAAAATTTATTTTCAATGTAAAATTTTAAAAATTAATACTTAAAAATTTGATTTGTATTTATATTCTGGCAAACAAGTACAGAATGAGCCTTTAAATTACCGAAATTAAGAAAAAAATAGTGTGGTGTGCGACGAGTCACACCAGATTATCCCCCCCCCCCCCCCCGAGAAACACCTCTGGATCCGCCCTTGCACTAAAAAAGTCATATAAAATACATAATCAAAAATTGAACAAGTTTATATAATTCTTCTAATTAAAAAATAAAAAAAGTTTTAGATTTTTATATATTTAACTAGATTTTTATTATATTGGTGTCATCTGGTCATCCTAACTATATGTGAATGTAAAACTAAATTTGACCTACTTTGAAAATTTGATTTTTTTATTGGCAATAAACTTTTTTTTTACTTCCCAATAAAACTCCATTTTTTTATATAAATCATAAACTTTGTTACATTAAAGTTCAAATCCAAAATATTAAATAATTTAAGTTAAGGAACTGTTTATTATTTTATTTAACCAGATATTAGATAATTTATTTAATTAAGAAATTTAAAAAAAAAAATCAGAAACCTATTCTCAAAGTTTAATTCATAACGTTTTAGATAAGATAAGTAGGGCATTATGTAAATTTATACTATTGAAATTTCTCTGAATAGAGAATTGGAAATAAGGTGAGATAATAATCATCCATTAATGGTGAAAAAACTTTAAAGAGGAAGAAATTCACTCTAAATTAAGGAATTCTTAAAAAAGTTCTATGAAGACATTAAGCTTAACGATAAATTTTTTAAAAAGATGAAATAATGGTACACCCATTAATCCTTGGGACTTAAAAAGGAATAGGGTTATTTCTCTGTAATTATAAATGCAAAGATTCGTATTATTGCAAATACCAGAATAATTAATAAATAAAAAATAAAAGAGGGGGAGGGCCGAGGCCAGGGTTTGTTTCTGGGAGAGGGCGGAACGAAACATTTTTCTTCCATATTTTACCAAAAAATTTTCGTCCCGCCCTCTCCCAAAAGAAATGTGATATCACATTCCTTTAAAGAGTAAACAACATTGGGATAACTAAATTATAGAGTTCAAAATATACAGAGAGTTCTGTCTATATAATATGCCAAAAATTTTTATAATTTTGGAGGGAAGGGGCTGAAACCCCCGAGCCCCTCCTCAGGTGGGGGTTTCAAAGCTCTCTCGATAATAATAAATATGAAAAACGAGTAATATTTTTATTTATTGTTTAATTGAATATAATCCCATTCAGGATTAATTTATGGATTAGAGCTATTAATCAAATTAATTATTAGATGTTATATAATAATCCGTTTAATGATTATTATAATTTGAAATTTTTTATTTTATCTCCAAATCAGATTTGAGATTTTTAATTTTCACCTTAACAGAGAGGTAGAGTTCTTGTTTCTTGTGCAAGTGAATAGAGGTTCATTGACTCATGCGAGAAAAATTTATTTCAATTGAATTGAGTACCAATCAATTGCATTAGAGAGGGACGGGGTCTAAATAGCCTCATATGGCAGAAAGGACGTTAAATAAAAAAAATATAGTCTTGCCGCCCAGCATGAGCAACCGACAATTCGGGGCCGTTTTTTTTTTTATCCCATTCAATATACTCGATTAAAGGGAGAATTCTATTTATTAAAACAAATGGAACCTTAAAATAATTAAATTTTTTTATTTATCAGGCTTTAGTGTAGGTCAATAAGAGAATGGCTCTCCCTGCCCCATACCATCCCAATGTATTTTACAACAGAAAAAGGAGTAAGAGCAGCTAAAAATAAAAAAATAAAAAATTATTTCTAATTTATTAATTCCACCTGAATATAGTACAAGTAAACTTCAAAATTTCCTGTATTTTACTGTATATCCTCAATTTAAACAAGAAAAAAAATCTTCCCCTTTTTACAATTTAACGAGACGTTTCAGGATGATTTTATTGTCCCATTATCAGTCCTTCAAAATTAATGTCCAGAAGTTGGTCATCTATCATATAAACGGGCGAGTTGTCCTATCTTACTTGTTCAGTGAGAATATCATTTCTACCGTATATTTCAATATAAGCCTAGGAATATTCGAGAGAGAATAATATGAAATGAAAATATATTAAGACAGAGACCACGCTGACTTGTCGTTTCGTGAGATGATTATCTTTTAGAGGTCATCAATTGTGAGAAATAGTGGCAAATCCAAAGAAATTGACGAGTAATAAAACTTGGAGGGGAAGTGGTGTAGGTTTTCCGTGAAACATATTTATAAGTAATAAAACTATTGATGCTTTGATCAAATCAATTTATATTCAAAAGTATTTTTTTTTACTTTCTCTTACCTCTATATATATGTTAATATATATAGAGAGAGAAAGTATTGGATTCATGTCAAAAATTCGATGTCGAGATTTTGATGGATCTTCACGTTTTGAGGTCCCCTGAATCCAAAAAAGTGGTTTTCGCAACATGGTCTGTGTGTGTGTGTGTCTGTCTGTGTGTGTGTCTGTGTTCACTTTTAAGCATGAAGGAATTGAGCTATGAAGCTGAAATTTTATAATTAAGTGAAACACCCCCCCCGGGACCGGAATAATAAGCTTTTAATCAAAATCGGCCAAAGAGTACTAGTACTTTACTGATGTACTTTTTCAGTTTTTTTCGATTTTCTCAAAATTCGCTCTAACGATTTTGATTAAAATTCAAAAATCAATTATTTTTTAGATGCTCTTTCAAATGTAGGCCTATATTCTCGTTTTGCCCTCAAAATTGTTTGAAGCACTTTACTCTTGTGCTTCATAGGAAAGATAGGAGAAATGGTTGCCATGGTTACAAAATATACTCGACACGAAAAATCTGGTGTAACAAGCACAGAACACAAGTTTCGATTACCGAAGGTAAGAGAAAGTTGTGTGCTGTGCGACAGTCACACCAGATTTTTATTTTTGACTGATCCTGCTAGTTCTCATGTTGTATAAACAAACAGCCATTGACTTCATTGATTTACGTATCTATTTTATATTACAATAATTTAAATTAAAACAAAGCAAGTTTATGGACTTACA
The DNA here is from genome assembly GCA_023213315.1 of Euborellia annulipes. Lineage (NCBI taxonomy): Eukaryota > Metazoa > Arthropoda > Insecta > Dermaptera > Anisolabididae > Euborellia > Euborellia annulipes. The sequence goes on from JAKCPI010001228.1 coordinate 90,508, forward strand.
CTTTTATTTAAATTAGTCATGATGGAGTAAAAAAAAAAAGTAATCGATAAAAAATGAAGTAGAAAAACATATTTTTGTTCGATAAAGATAATTTACAGTTGGCTGGTAAACTAATTTGAAAATTAAACAAATTAATTTTTATTCGACTTCCCCTATTGACCTAAGGAAGGTAATTTGATCCCCACTATTAACTCTAGGTCTTATTACCCTCCCTCTATTTCCATAACATTAATGAGATTGCAAAATCTCCCTCTCAACATCGGCCAGATCATCTGGGCTTAGACTAACCAACTCGTTCTAAAACACAAATAATAATTGTCTGAAGTAACTTTATAACGAATGTGAATTAAAAGGGCTTTTTATAAAAAAAAAATGTTTATCTAGTAAAAAAAATGAATCTTAATTAAGGGAAATTCTAAATTATTGTAAGTTATTTGGCAATTAAAAAATAAATGTTTTATTTTGAATGAATGTGAATTTCCATTAAAAAAGAGTAATTATTTCACTTCGGGAATGAGTTTGCTTGCTCATTCATTCATTTCAGATGCTTTCAAATTAGTTTTTTTTTTACAATTGAATTGAAAGGATATCCTCAATATGTCTTAAATCAAGAGAAATAAAAAAGTAAAAATTTGAAGCCTTTCTTTATTTCGAGATTTATTTAGTATCCTCATTTGAATAAAATGTTTGTTAAGAAAGAAATTGCCAACATGGAGAAGTAGCATTTCAAAAGTGTATGTACAGTGGGCGCCACAATTAAGTCCCCACCTGATAGCCCTAAGTATATGGTGAAATAATTTTAATGACCGAAAAAGGAAAACGTAAAATCTGGTACAGATGATTTTATTTTACCTTATCAAATTTAAAATTATTTCACCATTTACCATATTCTATATCATTACACTTAAAGGTTGAAGACTTTATATTTCATACAAAGATTGAATAATAAAATATATATTTCTCTTCAGCCCACACTCAACATTTGAATTGGTTGTGTGTGTGAGTGTAAGTGTGAATGAGGAAAAGTGTGAATGTTTTTTTATAATAAAAAAAAAAAAAAAAAAAAAAAAAAAAAAAACGAGCAAATAAACTGTAAATAAGCCAGTCAATACATTGTTAGCAAATTTGCGAGATGGCAAATTGTCCAATCAAACACAAATTTCTCTCGCAAATTTGCTAACTTAAATAATTATTAATTATATTTTTATTATCGCGCAGATACGGAGTCGCAATAGAAATAAAAAAAAAAAAAAAGAATTTTCACCTATTAACCTCACCTACTATACCAAACGTCGCGGGTTCGGACCCAGGCAGTCCGATGATTTTATTTAAGCCATTTGGATACCAGATGGCTTAAATAGAAATGCCTGAACTCCTAATATATATATATTACTTACAACGGTTATCGTCTAAAGTCTTAAATGGCCTGAGTTGCCGAAAAGACTGTGTGAATGGGTGTGTGAGTGTGAGTGTGAATGAGAAAAAAGTGTGAATGTTTTTTTTATTAAAAAAAAAAAAAAAAAAAAAACTATTAACCTTAGGAAATTATCCATTTTTTCTCAAGTTTATTTAAGAAATCTTAAGGGAGTCTTAAGTAAATAGTGAAAGATTCTTTAGCCGAATATTTATCTTTTTTGTTTAGTTAAAAAACTAAGACTGAAAGAAAGTTAAGTGAGCTCGCGTTTGTGTTTGTTTATACAAAAGTGTGACATTTTGCTAACGTTTAATTACCACTAATTCCCCATGGTGTGATAGATTGTCCAAGAGTCCATAAGTTGTGTGATTAAATGTCTATCTGTCAGTCTACTTTAGTAATTAATTGTCGGTGATTATTCGTGGCGTGATAGATAAATTGTCACGGCATACACACAAAAGAGATGAATGAAGTAAAAATTATCAACTCAATAGATTAAATGAGGTTGAAAAAAAAAGAGGTAGACTATAATAATATTTTGATTAACATAACAACATAATATTTTATTATTTTCTTATTGTAAGAAAACAATGGAAAATTACTGTCAAATAAAATAAAACTTTTAGAAAAAGCAAAGAATGGCATGAGATTTTTCAATAATTTTACTAAGGTCACTTTAATAAAAATTTACCAAAATGAATTCAAGTCAAAAAAAATCAAAATTTCTCATCATTTAATGATCCAAAAGGTTCAATTCAACTTTTTAATAAAATTTTAATTAAAAAGGCTGTATTAATTAAAATTAGAAAAAATCTGGTGTGACAGCACACAATTTTCTTTTACCTTTGGTAATCGAAACTTGTATTTTGTGCTTGTCCCATCGGATTTTTTGTATCGACTCATATTTAGTTTCCGACAGAACGGTACATTTGAAATATATGGGAAAATGTTTATATTTTGTTGCCATTTCTCCTATCTTTTCTTTCTATGAAGTACAAGAGTAAAGTGGTCTTCAGAATATTTCAATGGCAAAATGAGAATATACATTTTAAAGAGCATCTAAAAAATAATTGATTTTTGAATTTTAATCAAAATCGTTGCAGCGAATTTTGAGAAAATTGAAAAAAAAAAAGTAAAAAACTGAAAAAGTACATCAGATCAGTAAAGTACTAGTACTTTTTGGCCGATTTTGATGAAAAGCTTATTTTCACACCCTAGGGGGTTGCCTAACTTAAATATAAAATTTCAACCTCCTAGCTCAATTTTTTCATGCTTTAAATTGAAGACACACAGACAGACCATGTCGCGAAAACCACTTTTTTTGATTCAGGGGACCTCAAAACGTGTTTTCGACATCGAATTTTTGACATGAATTCAATACTTTCTCTCTCTATGTATTAACATATATAGAGGTGAGAGAAAGTAAAAATCAGTCGTTGAATTAAATATATTTTAAGAACTAGGATCATATTCTCTCAAAGAAAAAAATTCGGAAATGACTAGTCCAAGACTTTCTCGTATACTCTAAAAAAGCATTTTTGGAATTGTGTCTCTCTCTCTCTGTGTGTGTGTGTGTGTGTGTGAACACGATAGATTATAAACGCAATACACTTGGCCCATGGCCCTTTGGTAGAGTTTCTGCCTCTTGTGCTGGGGATCAAGAGTTCGCATCCCGTCTCATACGACAAAAATCATTTGGATTGGTAGTCAATCCAATTGAAATAAATAGACGGGGTCTAAATGGCATTCGATGTCGAAAAAGCCATTCAATAAAATTAAAAAAAAGTAAGCCTCATGAGAGGAAAGAATAATTACTTCAAAAAATTTGAAAATGGCTGTTCAAATAGTTTCTTTAATTTCAAACAAAATTCTAAAGTGCACACAGGCCATTGTCTAAATTAAAGACATAATTTCAATATTTTGATCTGGTAATAAATTAGAAATTATAAATTGGAGTTGTTCTAGTCTTTCTTTGTCTTAGAAGGAGGAAGAGAAGAGGTTTTAAATGAGCTCATCAGGATTCGGTGGTTGAATTCAACTCCAGAGGCTTTGCAGGAAACAAAAGGGGTACGGCGTGCTTGTACATACGCGATGTGGATTGTACATCAGGGATGTTAAATTATTCTCTTCAATTTAATAATTGGACGAGAATCAACTTAAGGAAATTATTCGAATATAATATCTCTTTAATTCAAAGAAAATAAAATTTTTTATTGAAGACAAATTATAAAGTCCTTATTCAATTTAATGAACGCAAATATAGTAAGTTATTAAATATCAAAATGTTTAAAATTTAAAGTATATAAGAAAAGCTATGAAATTTTATAGTGCTAGATTTAGCTTAGAATTGAAAGCATCGGAATAATTTTATTCATATTATAAAAAACTAAATGCGAGCAGGGATAGCGTGGAATACTAAAACAGTAAAATTGTATGTTTTTTTAAGTTAGTCATCATTAAATCTATCAATTTAAAGTTTCGTCTATAAAAATATATATAAAGTATTATTATTTGATGGGGCGATTGCCCGAGGGGATAAAGTAATTAGTCTTATAATTCTGAGTTGAAGACAACACATGGCAAAAAATTATCGAACTTTATTTTGAGATGCCCGAGGCAGGAAACGGGAAACCACCGTAGTATCTTTCGGATGAAAGTTACTCCTCAGAGTAACCACAACGTGTCAGGTATGCCACTAATGACTGAAGAGATAATTATTTAAAATAAATAATGTTTTCGGATATAAGTATATATACCCGTATATATATATATATATATATATTTTTTTTTTGAGGTATGTTTAAGGAAGGATGAGAGGGATATGTTTGCTGGAATGTCTAGAAAATTAGTGAAAATATTGCGGAAAAAAAATTGATCATTTTTAATGATTTTTTTGTAATTTAAGGGACAAAATCCTCCCCCACATCCCCCCAGGTCAGAGGGTGTTTATTTTCCTATAAAGCCAGCAAACTTGAACTAAAAGAATTTTATTTCATATCATAACTAAATTATATCACAATAAATCGACAAACAAAACATTATACGGTGAGGCAGTAGATTATTGAATTTGCCATTTTAAATTAGATTTCTTCGCCTTTGTTATTAGTATTTTTCAGACCGAGAATAAAAGCGAAATGGTCCGGATAGGACGCAATAAATCCACGCGACAAGAAAAGATGCGGGTCATCTTAACATCTATTCTTCACCAAGTCGAGATTGTAGTTTTATTTTATAGAATAAGTTATCTAGATATATAGTTTCTATTAAATTTAATGTACGACAGTAAAAAAAAAAAAAAAAAAATGAAAATATATTAAATGTTCTATGAAGCGTTGCGGTGAAAAATAAATGAAATCACCCTTTAAAAAGTTTCTCTTTTTAATATTTATTTATTTATCTAGCTATAAATAGCTATATTTTGTATAAGATTTTTATCTTATAAAAAATTCAGAATGATAAGTGGTTGTACTAGGTACAGGGTCAATATTAAGTCCCACCCATGCGTTTTCTTCTTGTGATTATTTCATTGTTTTTATAAAGAAAATAAAAATCTTTATTGGAAATTTTCTAGGTTTGAGATATGAAAGTTTTCATTAAAAAATATTTAATATTTTTTTTTAAAACAATGAAATAATCACAAGTAGAAAACGCATGGGTGGGACTTAATATTGTCACTCACTGTACAATGGAATTCCAATATTTCATAACCCGATTATTCGTATTACCGTCAAATTCGTACAAATTTGCCGGTCCCCATACAAATTATCGGGATTCTACTATAAATAAAGTATAAATAAAAAAATATAAAATAATGTTGGGTAGCGAGGATGCAGCCAAAGAGGTTTTGGACCAAAGAAAAACACCAATTCCAATAGAGACGTTTGGGCGAAAATTTTATTTTGCCATCTTCAGTCGTTGAGGAATTTTTTCATGTTCATATTCAATATGAACATGTGTCATTTGGCCAAGTCGGTTTTTTAAAAATTTCTTCGAAGTATTAAAAAATTTTTAATACTTCGAAACTCTCTGAGCCATTGCCCTCAAAGTAGAAATTTTTAAAAAACCTACTTGGCCAAATGACCCATGTTCATATTGAATATGAACATGAAAAAATTCCTGAACGACTGAAGATGGCAAAATAAAATTTTCGCCCAAACGTCTCTACTGGAATTGGTGTTTTTCTTTGGTCCAAAACCTCTTTGGCTGCATCCTCGCTACCCAACATTGCAATATCTACAGCCACTAACTCAACCACAACCAATATAAAATTAAGTAACAAATCATTTGATTTTAAAAAAGACAACTGAAAGAAGTACATTGAGACACACTATCTGACGTATAATAGGTGTGTACTATTTGTAGGTAGCAGGAGAAATAAATCTTAGCTCGGGTAACCAGAGATCAGCATCCAAGTGAAATAAATTTTTTCGCCTGGGACGGGATGAGAATTCTCGCTCGATCTTTGCTATTGGAAGCTAATACTCCTCTATCTCTGTTCCAAAAGGCAATTCAAAATATAAAATTTATAAACATAGAAAAATATTTATCTTTTGTTACTGGGGCAAGAGTAAAGTGTGCTTCAAACAATTTTGAGGGCAAAAGGAGAGTATGCTTTTTCAAAAGCTTCTAAAAAAAAATTGATTTATGAATTTTAATCTATAGAACGGATTTTGAGAAAATCAAAAAAAAAAAAAACTGAAAAAGTATATCAGTATATTCTTCTTCTTCTCCCTCGCCTTGCCCCGCGATGCGGGGTCGGCGGACCTTGCTCTTTCCCTTCAACCCTATCATGCGTTTTTGCGACCGGAAGAAATAGGACAGGCCGGCCCGTCGCACGGCCTGACGCCTATTGAAAAGAGGAAGGAAGAGACAGACCATCAAAGAACTGAAGGACTGCCTGTCCCAGCTCGGACAGTTCGTGGTCGCCATCCACGTACCCACAAGATGTGGGCCCCTGAGCGAGAAAAAGTATATCAGTATAACACTAGTAATTTTTGGCCGATTTTATTTAAAAGCTTATTTTTCCATCTCATGAGGGTCCTAACTTCAAAATGAAATTTCAATCTCGTAGTTCATTTCCTTCATACTTTATTTGATCACAGATAAACAGAGAGACAGACTATTTTGCGGAATCCACTATTTTGGACTAAGGAGACTGTATATTTCCATCAAAATCTCGACAAGGAATTTTTGACATGAATTCAATAGTTTCTCTATATTTAGGTAAGAGATAGTAATAGACAATTCAATAAATCATTAGATAAATATTTATAGAACAATTAATAACGAAAAGAAAATTATTTTTGGTTGGAAAAGTTTCGGAGAGAAAGTAAAATGAGAGGTTTGGGTTCATGTCAGTATTGGAATCCATTTGTGACCTAATTCAATAAAATCGAGGATAAATTAACTATTTAAATTCCAATCGATTCCTTCTTGTCTTCTATCTTCGGTAATGTTATTGATTAATAGCTAAGCAGATTCGATAAAATTTCATCTTATCTCTTAAATTGGAGTATCTTGATTGGTTGCCCGGAGGAGTGGAATTCTTAAATCAAGGTGCTTCCGCATGCGGATACTCACACCCTCAAATATCAACTTAGCCATGTGTGAATTTTAATTTTCTTACTTTAAACTTTCTCATTTTAGTCAAATATCGAGGGGATAAGGAAAATCAAACTCAACGTTGGCGACAATCAAACTCTTAAAAGTAAAATAAGGAATTTTTACTATCTAATAAATTTTAACAATAAAAAAGTCGAGTTGTGAATGTGAAAATCTAAGTTATTCAGAGTTAAAGAATATTAAATTAAATCAACATTTAATTACTTATAACACTTTTTCTAGCCCTTATTTATTCAAATTGAAAGCGAATATAATTTGAATAAATTTTTGTCACTTAGAACTGGAAGTGAACCCACAAGAAGCGTGGCTTCTACCCATAGGGGTAGCCACGGTGGGGGATTTGGGGGTTCAAACCCCCCCCCCATTGGACCCAAGCCATGACTAGATATTTAAGTTCTATAATACAAAACACATAATAATTTCTCTAGCTTAAAAAAAAAAAATAATAATTTTAAACGCAAAAAATTCGAGAAAATTCAAAATATATTTCATTAGACGCCTATTGCCCTATTAGTCGGGGGGGGGGGAGGAAATCATCCTGAACCCCCTCCCCATCAAAAATTTCTGGCTACGCCTATGCTTCTACCTATTCTAAGTTTCTGGTATATTAAATAGTGAAGTTGAAAACTTGGAATACGTCTGCCGGTGTGAAAAGATATATGAAGCAAGTGAGGCAGTTTTGAAAGTTTGGCACGAAAAGGTAAATAATAGACAAGAAGATGTGTGAATGGTGGGAGGTGTTCGAAAAATTAAAAATAATCAAATTCTGTTTTAATGTGTAAATATAAGATATCAAAAGTTTAAAGTCCTCTAATCAAATTATTAATTTTTACTATAAAAATGTAAAATGTATAGGACCTATTAATGTAAAATTCTAAACACCTGGATGAGAAAGGGCGAATCTCTATATAATCATCATTACTACTAGTAAATTATATTAATAAATAAATATAAAATAATTTAGATTTTTTAAAGATCCTTGTGTCCAGAATTTATTATTTGGCAAAAAAGCAATTTGACTGACTCTAAATTGATAAATTCAGTAATAAAGAATATTATTTTGAAAATGTAATTATAACATTTTTGAAACTCTAAATAATCAAAATATTAGCTACCAAAAAGTTTTTAATAAGTTTATCTCTTTATAAGTATTTTTTTAATTTTTTTTAATGGAGCCTCTACCGGATTATTTATTATGACCGCGTTCTCAATCAAAATGTTAGCCAAATAAAAGAAATGTATAAATGAATGCAAATCTCTATAGTTTTTAAATTCCCTACTAATAATGTATATTTCGCTTTTGTTTACATAATTTAGGACAGTTCCATTTATCTTTCGAATGTATTCCATTTATAACTGGATAAAGGGAATTTCAAAAAAAAAAAATTTCAAGCTCTGGACAACGAGACACGAATAAAAAAAAAAGTATATCTAGAATATATGTAAATTTATTATGATCCAGTTAAGCTTAAATTAAAACTATTTTTTTTTTAATTAATAGCGTAAAACATTGAAGACAAGAATTACAATCATAGACGGATACTAGAGGGGGATAAGTTCGAAAAAACTCTTCTGAGTGAAAAATTTGAAAATGAGAGAAATTTGTTTACGCTATGTAAAAATCAAAACACGAGGTTATATGTTTATTGGTATTCCACTATTGAGTGTCTAAAAACGTATCAAGTATTAATAAGCGATTATTTTAGAACATATAGCCCTCGTGTTTGGATTTTAACATAGCATAAAATAATGTTTCAATTAGAGCCCACGGTAAACAGAAATTTTTTTGATTGAATGCAAAAGAAATGATATACGAATTAAAAATCATACTAAATTCCTTAATTCCTTTTATACAATATTTAAATAATTTGAAAAAAAATGAGGAATCATCAACAAGCCGGGGGGCCTGGCAACGGAGAAGAGCAACAATCGTTGCGGTTAAGTGATGCCAAGCGAGGCGAAAGTCGGGATTGGTGACCCCGAAAAAAAATCATCATCAACTATAAAAACTTTAAATAGTTCGGATATATAAATATTGACCATTCTTCTCTAGGATTACGTAAATTAATTTTTGTTTGATGGAATTTAGTCAACCAACATGACCAACTAACGTTATCGAATTATTGTTCAAAAACTTGTTGGGTAATTATTAATTGTTAGAGGGATTTAACAGTTTCGAGGTTCACTTGGGAGCAATTAATCGAAAAATCACATTATATTCATTGAGTCAACTTTATTGCAAGAATTTATGTAAGCTAAATTATTGTAGATTGATTACTATATTTCCGGCAAAGTATTGAAAAATTTATTTAAACGTGAATGTTTTAAAAAAAAAATATTAGATTCCTAGAATCATTTTATAAATGTTTTTTTTTTTTTTTTTTTTTTCTTCATTAGAATTTGTTAACTTTGACAACTTTAATCCAAATATTCGTGCAAACACTTTAAGGTCATCACTTTGTAAATAGTATATAAAGTCAACAAAAGACAATTTTCTCGTCTCAAACAAACACCCCTAACCCAGATACACCTTGACACATTCATTAAGGAGCTATAATAAACATTGATGGACAACGTGAATATTTTTGATTAAATGAATAAAGTAAAAAAATGCGTCATTAAACTTGGACAAAAATAAAATATTGTCGGTTTATAACCAAGCTCATTAATATATATAAAAACAATATTAATAATAACTTTAATTAATATGACATTTTGGATAAATGATTAAAAAAAATATATATATGGGAGAGAAATTATGCAAAACATGAACGCTTCCCCCCTCACGTAATCATAAATTTCTAGCCTCGGTACAGATCCTAATGGTTGTAATTTATATTGTGTATGATTTATAACGCCCTCCCCCTTGAGGCTGGGAGTTAAGAGATAGGGACAATGTCAATATTGATAAACTTAAAAGCCAAAGGGGCCAATGGGAGTTCAAATGCCAAGACTCCCCGATGAATATTTATTTAAATCACTATTTAGTTTAAATAAATGTTCCTGGATAAATTTATATAGAAATATTTACAATCTAAATGGCATATATAGGTAAGAGAAAGTAAAGATATAATATCTGATATTCTTGAATAAATAATTCTTTCAAGATTAATAGACGAGAAGATATATCTTGACATAATTAATGGGCCAAATAAAATTTCTTTATGCCAAATGTCCAATTTGTATTCTACTTTAGCGATCTGTTAGCTTTACTTGAGTCAAGTTAGGCTTAGAGAGCATTCATCCAACCATCTATCTCGGTTTAAAGCGAATCGGAGATGAGGGCTGCACATCTGGACCACAAGGGGCTGCTGATGTGCATTCATTAATTAAACGTTAGTTAGGAAAAGAACATCAGGACTGAGTTTTAGAGCTAAAGTCAATCCAGATAATTGAAGTCTATTAATTACCGTTTGGCAACTTGATCTGAATGGACTAGAAGAAGAATTTCAAACAAAGATATTCCTTTTAATTCGCATTTTGTCAATAAATAAAGTTTCTAAATAATAACAATAATATAATTATGAGAGTAAACTTATAGTTTTTTAATTTTAATTTTTTTTTTTATTACTTCATCACAAAATGAAATTCTCTACAAAAAAATAATGGATTTCCCATGAGTATAGCGAGAAAATTAATTCCGTGTTATAAGTAGAGAGCGGGAAAAAAAGGCTCTTATTTTCGGAAAAAAGTCTCCTTTAAAGTCTATTCTTTTTTAGTCAAAAAGTCGCTGTCAATTTTAACAATTAATAATATGAAAATGTAAAAGAAAAAGAGAGCATATCTCTCGATAACCGAAATAGTCGACATATTATTAGTTCCCGCCGATATATTATAATTCAAGATGTAAAACACCCCCCCCCGAAGGAGGTAAGATAGTCAATTTGGGCAAATGATTATTTATTTGGATCATTTGGATAACAAATGGTATAAATAAATGTGCCTGGACCCCCTAATATACCGCATATAAATAATTTGGTATCGTTAAATTTTATATGCCCTAAAAGGGCCCTCCCACTTGAAAAAACTTTGCACAAAATTTTGAAGATGTCGTTTTTTTGCAAGTGTAAGAGCCCCTTAAGATGCCGAAAAGAGTTAAAAAAAAAAGATGTAAAATTTATAAAGGGACCTGTGGCACTGGACAAGATTGAAATAAATAGGGAAAGAGTCAACAAAATGGCCTCAATAAATAATAAATTAAGAAATTTGGTGTGACAAGCACAGTGCACAACTTTCTCTTGCCGAAGGGAAGAGAAAGTTGTGTGCTGTGCGACCAGTCACACCAGATTTTTTTTTTAGGGCGAGAAAGGTAAATTTTTAAATGAATTTATCCCTCCCCCCAAAAAATATGAGGCCGTTCACATGAGAAGGTGTCTGTGTGTGATTGTCGATTGTCACCGGGATCAAAATTGAGTTTTTATGCTTACTGTACAGAACACATCATTCTGAGCAAGCAGGTATTTTTAGAATTTTTTATCATTTTTCGTTTTGAATATATGAATTTTAAAAAAATTGTTTATGAAAAAATTAGTTCTGAGAAACATGAGTTTAAAGTTTGTTTTTTCAATTTTTTTATATAAAATACATCGAATCTGATGAATCGAATATTTCATCATTTAAGATGAAAAACTAGAGAATCGGAATTAGTAATAAAAAAAAAATCAATTTTTTTGAATTTATTTAGTAAATCGGCTCTCCTGAAAATTTAGCTCAGTGAAGATTTGCTACCTTTTCATGTGGACGGTCACATATAGGCCCTACATCCTTAGTTGATACTACGTGTATAAATACTCTTTTAATATTCTCTGGTAAAAGAAATATTTTAATATTCTTTGAACATTATTGTGTGTGATTGCTGAAATGTCATGACAAAGAATAATTGTTTAATGATTTGTATCAGATGAAACATGAGTACGGGTCGAAAAGCTATGATTAAAAGGGGCGAATAAAATTAATGCACTTCACATTACTGAATAGGTTTATCAATTTAATTTTTCAAATAATAAATAGTAATACGTTCAAATATTAAAGTATTAAGGATAAACATGTATGACCGTAGGGATTTGAATAAGAATATTAATAATAGTCAATGAATACAATATCTCGATTCAGTCTAGACAAAAAAAAAAAAAAAAAAATATTGGCTAATGTTTTTAGCAAAGTTGTTATAATCTTTATTTGTTGCTGGGCTACACGTCCCATGAGCCCCGGAAATATAATCCACGATCTCCTTTCCGGGCCACCAACAAACAAACACACTCACAAATTTGATAAATATTCTATGACTTGCCTAGTCCGAATCGAGATATTGTATTCTTTGAATAGTATTATCTCATTCAAATATATAGATCTCTAAAATTATTTATAAGCAAAATAATATTCATCTATGATGAGATTATTAGATTATAAGTTCAAATGACCTAATAGCAAATAATATTAATTACCCATTGCATGGGTTGCAATTGCAATCATTAACGAGAACAAAAACAAGAAAAGATTAAACCATAAGAGGTTCGACTCTTATATTCAAGAGATCTTAAATTTTAATATTAATTAGAAATATTTAACCACTAAAGACAATAATAAACAAATAATTAGTAATTTTGAGTTGAATTACCTAGGGAAAATGAGTTATGAAGAGAGAGTGAGAGAGCGACGCGGCCGGTTGCTGTAATGGCAGTCGAAGAAATGAGCTGGCGTTGGTTTTCTTATAAACACTTAACATAGATTTACACTAGACAAGACTTTACTCACTACTGAAATGGTCTGGCAACTAATCTGTCCTCTCGAGTCGACGATTTCTGGCGCCAAGAATTTAGCTTCTCTGATTGGTTAATTAGAAGAGGGAGGGAAATGGCGGACAAGGAGGGGAAGACAAGGCAAGAGAAGGCGAGAGAAGGGGAAGAGATTGGAATTAAAAAAATAATTTAAAAAAAAATCTGGTGTGACTGGTCGCACACCACACAACTTTCTCTTACCCTTCGGCAAGAGAAAGTTGTATATTGTGCTTGTCACACCAGATTTTTTGTGTCGAGATATATTTAGTTTCCGACAGTACGGTACATTCGAATTTCAAGATGTAAAATTTATAAGTATGGGAAAATATTTATATTTTGTTACCATGGCAACCATTTCTCCTATCTTTCCTATGAAGTACAAGAGTAAAGTGGTCTTCAAAAGATTTCAATAGCAAAATGAAAATATACATTTGAAAGAGCATCTAAAAAATAATTGATTTTTGAATTTTAATCAAAATCGTTGAAGCGAATTTTGTGAAAATCGAAAAAAACTGAATAAGTACATCAGTAAAGTATTAGAACTCTGGCCGATTGGGATTAAAAGCTTATTTTCACGCTCCAGAGGGGTGTCTAACTTAAATATAAAATTCCAACCTCGTAGCTAAATTCCTTCATACTTGAATACAGACACACACACAGACAGACAGACCATGTCGCGAAAACCACTTTTTTGGATCCAGGAGACCTCAAAACGTGTATATCCATCAAAATCTCGACATCGAATTTTTGACATGAATCCAGGACTTTCTCTCTATACATATTAACATATAAATAGGTAAGAGAAAGTAAAATACAAACGGAGAGGTAGTCTCGTCATTTATAGAAAAAATATTAATAAAAAAATATTATAAATCTTTTTTATATATAAATAAACTATTAAATTTATAGCAATTATATTGTTATTATTATATGAAATTTATTAAATTGAGAAAGATTTATGATCGTGTTTTGCTCTCTTGCATACTTCTCTAGGCATTAAGATGACTTTTATTCTCCTTTAAATTCTATTTTGTCAATATTGATATTACTGAAACCAAGGGATGGGAAGTTCGGATCCCAGTCCGAAGAATATTTATTTAAATCATTTGGATACCAAATGTGCCTGTATCGTATTTAATAAATATAGCCTAAGATGCCAAATTGCCATCGATAATATACAATTTATTTATGTAAAGTGTGTCTTCTTCTTCTCTCCTCGCCTTGCCCCGCGATGCGGGGTCGGCGGACCTTACTCTTTCCCTCCAACCCTATCATACGTTTTTACACCGGAAGAAATAGGACAGGCCGGCCCGTCGCACGGCCTGACGCCTGTTGAAAGGAGGAAGAAAGAGACAGACATTTAAAAAACTGAAAGACTGCCTGTCCCAGCTCGGGTAGCTCGTGGTCGCCATCCACGTACCCACAAGATGTGGGCCCCTGAGCAAAAAGGGTGTATTATCGGAATTTTTAAAATAAATTATTCAATAATAAGAGAAAGACGGGAATTCAGCAGCCAGGTGAAATAAAAAACGTTATATTCTGTCGTCGACGTTTCGAGAGCAAGTCGCACTCTTCTTCAGGGCAAGCAGAATTGTCAAAAATAAGTACAGGTGTAATTATTTTTGACAATTCTGCGTGCCCTGAAGATGAGTGCGACTTGCTCTCGAAACGTCGACGACAGAATATAACTTTTTTTATTTCACTAGGCTGCTGTTTTCTCAGAAGGATTTCCGTCCTTTTCTCCTAATTGTTTATCTACAGTCAATAAACTCAAAGTTATAAATTAATAAGTTATGAAATATCCCTTAGGATAGGAATTTTTAAAAATCACACCTTCTCTCACATAAAAGAAACAAAATCGCTTTGACCCCCCCCCCCCCACACCCCCGACAAAATATTGGAACGAATCGCTAATTTCTCGATCAAAAGTAAAGATATTCTTAAATTATATTATAAATAATAATTGGGAAGGAATTTACCTAAATCGGGCTCGTAGTTTAAGAGAAATCGACTTTTTTGAAGGGAGAATCGACGCCCAGCTGCACTTTTCAATCACTTTGCACTAAATATATAAAACCTTATGAGAGAGAATACATCGTGGATTCAACCTATCTCTTCGGTGACAGGCCCTCTACTAAAAACTTCTATAATCCGAAGACAGATAGGCTGTGTCACCTACATCATGCTGTAACTTGTCCAGAGAGTCAAGTCAAGGCAGGTAAAAATATTGATAAGTATAATTCCAAGTAATACGAAAAAAAGGTATTAATTAGCAATTTCTATAACCCCTCAAAGGGGCTATAGGACTATTAATGTTATAGAAATTCCTAATTAATACATTTTTTGGTGTTAGAATTGGATTATACTTATCAATATCCCTTTCCTTTGATGCTATAGGCTATAGGATTATTTAGTAAAATATTGTATGAAATATATATTATATATCAGGGTCGTAACGAGGGCGTGGCAAAACAGGCGGCTGCCACGGGCGCAGCTGGGCTGGGGGCGCAAAACATCCTAGGTGTGGTTTTTATTTACCAACATATTTATTAATCAGTGAGGCGATATGGGGGAGAGGAGAAATGGCCAATTTTGAAAATTTTATATTCAAAATAAAATTTAATTCCCAAAAAAAAAATATTTTTCTCAAATCTCGGGGGAGGTAATTACCTCCTTTACTCCTCTCCCCCTTAATATCCGCCCTTGATATAGACCTATTTAGTTTCAGATTTTCAATTCCTTGAAACTTAATTTTACTTTAGAAAATATAAAATTTTTGAGATGATTACGGCGCGCCGCGGCGCTACGAATTTCGTTTTTCAGTATTATAATAGTAGTAATCTGTGGAGTAATGCATCTTGAAATTTGTACTTAATTTAGAAAATATAATATTTTTTAATGTATTTTGACTATAAGACTATATATAACAAATTTAATTAATTAATGTTGATAAGAGAAGTAAATGGCTGTTCAACGATTAGAATGATCTCAGGCTGATTAGTGCTGCGACCCTGTGGAGACTTTTAGAATTATAAGTATAATTTTTAAAGTTTCCACAAGAGTGCAGCACAAATCAGATATTTTATTCAATTATAAAGATTTTCTTTCTATACACAATATATAATTTATATTATAAATTACAAATGAATATACCCGGAGATCAAAAACAGAGAGGAGGTTATTTTTTTTTTGGCGCCAACACACTCCTCTACTATTCTATTCTCCTGTTCACTCCTGTTACAAAGACATTTTTTATATTTTTTATACAAATAAATTTATTAAAAAATAAAATTAAAACTTATGAAGAATAAAAAATATATTAATAATTACATTCCATTGATTGATTATATTATGTTATCGTCAAAAACATTTGTTTTCTAAATTAAATACAAGATTTCAAAGTTATTATTCCACAGATTTTATACTATTATACAATAATACTGAAAAACGAAATTTGTAGCGCTATAGGCCTATAGCCTATTTTCTAAAATAAAAGTAAGTTTTAAGGTAATTTGGCCCAGAATAAATATATAACAAGGAAATATTGGTTTTAACATTTTAGAAAGAAAAAATAGTTTACAAGGCATTATTTCCAAATATTTCGAAATTCACTGAAGAAGGGGTGCCGATACGTCTTTGAAATATTTGGAAATATTATATTGCTTTGTTAACTAATAAAAAATTGCTGAAAATTTACCGTTTTTCTTTCTCATATAAACCAACTTTAGCCAGTGGCCTAGCGGGGGGGGGGGGCATTTTCCCCGGGCGCTACTCACAAAGGGGCGCCAAATGGATCGCAAAAAAAAATTGTTGGATAATTTTTATTTTTATTATAAATTGATTTCTAGAAAATATATTTTAAATTTAGTGCCAGTGTAATATAATAATTTTGTATATTTTACATATTATATGGTTATCGAATGGGGGGGAGGGGGGGGGGCTAAAAGGTATGCCCCGGGCGCGAATTAAGCTCGCTACTGCACTGTTAAATAGAAACGCCTATAATAATTAGTATAATTTGAAATGTTGATAAAATAATAAAAATAAGAGAAAGTAAAAAAATATGAGAGAAATAAGCCTGGCAAGAAAAATAGACTACAAAGATCAATGATCATGTTGATGATAAATATACAAAACTTGTTCATTAAGAGATAAATACACCCCTCTCAGTTATCAAAGAATTATTAATCTATTTGTGACATGAATCGAATACTTTCTATATATTAACATAGCAAGTTATCAATTATTTTTTTTATCTAAATGAATATACACTAAGAACATTTAATTGAAAGTTTGAAATAGATCGACTAATTTATCATTTTAATTTAATTTATATTTCAAATTCAAATAAATTAAAGTTATAAAACGAAGTGGGAACATGGTATATTTAGTTCTAAGCTCTTGGCTTTCGGTATAATCCTTAAATGGGTCTCGATATTTACCCAAAATACATTTAGAATAGAATTGAATTAAGAGTTAGCTATAAATGATATCTGAGATATCAGTCAAGAAATATAAAATAATTAAAAAACAAAATTACAACTTTTCATTGGCTTATACAGTACACGATCAGCAACATGAAGTGCAGGTCCTCATATCGTATCTACTTGCATAGATTGATGGTCATACAGATACACAGATATATGGATAGATCATTTAGTCATAAGATACCGTGCAAGGGCGGATACAAGGGGGGGGTAAAGGGGGTAATTACCCCCCGAGATTCGAAAAAAATACCTTTTTTCGCAAAAAAATTTATTTTTAATGTAAAATTTTTAAAATTAATACTTAAAAATTTGATGTGTATTTATATTCTGGCAAACAAGTAGGCTACAGAATGCGCTTTTAAATTACCGAAATTAAAAAAAATAATGTGATGTGCGACGAGTCACACCAGATTACCCCCCCGAGAAACACCTCTGGATCCGCCCTTGATACCGTGTAATATATCCCTACAGTCAATCGAACCGGGGTGGTCCGATGTCCCCTACAGTATGTCCATCCATCTATCAAGGGCGGATACAGGAGGGGGGGGGGTAAAGGGGGTAATTACCCCCTCCGAGATTTGAAAAAAATACTTTTTTTTCGAAAAAAAATTTATTTTTAATGTAAAATTTTAAAAATTAATACTTAAAAATTTGATTTGTATTAATATTCTGGCAAACAAGTACAGAATGCGCCTTTAAATTACCGAAATTAAGAAAGAATAGTGTGTTGTGGGAGTCAGACCAGATTACCCCCCCCCCTCCCCCCCCCCCCGAGAAACACCTCTGGATCCGCCCTTGCCATCTATACGATATGAGGACATGCACTTCATGTTGCTGATCGTGTACTGTATAAGCCAATCAATGAAACAAAATGAATATCAATCAACCGAACACAAAATTATAACTTTTCATTTATAGGGAAGTATTTGAGATAGAACTTGTTTTTATTTTCTCTTACCTCTATATATGTTAATATAGAGAGAGAGAAAGTATTGGTTTCATGTCAAAAAGGGATTTTTATGGATATATACGTTCTCTGAGCCTAAAAAAGTGGTTTTCGCAACATGGGTGTGTGTGTGTGTGTGTGTGGGTGGGTGTGTGTTTAATTTTAAGGATGAAGGAATTGAGTTAGAAGATTGAAATTTTATATTTAAGTTAGACACCCCCCTGGAGCGTGAAAATAAGCTTTTAATCAAAATCGGCCAAAAAGTACTAGTACTTTACAGAGGCACTTTTTTTTAGTTTTTTCGATTTTCTCAAAATTTGCTCCAACGATTTTTTTTTAATTCAAAAATCAACTATTTTTTAGATGCTCTTTAAAATGTATATTCCCATTTTTCCATTGAAATTTTCTGGAGCACACTTTACTCTTGTGCTTCATAGGAAAGACAGAAGAAATAGTTGCCATGATAACAAAATATAAATATTTTCACATAGGCCTACTTATAAATTTTACATCTTGAATTCTAATATATCGGCGGAAACTAAATCTATGTCGACACGAAAAATCTGGTGTGACAAGCACAGAACACAACTTTCGATTACCGAAGGTAAGAGAACGTATCTAAGGCCAAATAGACTTTGAAATGATATAATAATATTTATTTACAATAAGAGTGATCCAGACGCAATCACTGGAACGGGTAAATTTGTTTTGGATATTTAAAATGAAGCTTTGTAAGCAATTATATTTATCGAAATGTGTATAAAGTGTTAATATTAAATAAATATATAAATGAAACAAAAAACCTTGTGTACTTGAATTTAATTCTCCTTATATTATATACTTATTTGCTTGGTGGATGTTAGGCCTAGGTAAGTATCAACAAATAAAACTAATATAATTTTTAGATTAGACTTCTAAAGAAGAGTAGGCTATCTATGGACTTGTTAAATCCATCTCGAAATACAATTGTCTTAATGTAGAACGCTCTAAAGTAGCTTTGGAGCATTTAATCAAAAATTACATTAGCGAGTATGTCATTTGGGTTGCGTAAACTTGCAGTAAATAACAAATTTCTGCAAAGCATGGTAAATTAAAAACTTCCAGAAAAAATTGTTTAATGCCACAAGGTAAAAAATAAAGCGAAAATACTGATTATTAAATTGAATTTCATTTGATGGATGAATCTCTAGAACAGAAACTTCACAAAGAGAAATTAAAATAGGTCAATTTAAGAATTTTTAATGCTGTATATAATATATTTATATAAATATATCACGATAAGATTAGTATTTGATGTATGTCATTAATTTTTTAATAAAAGTGCATTTGGTATCCTGGAGAGCATTTGACCATAAACCCTCACATCAATTAATTAAAAGGGGTTAAAAATAAATAATTAAATGCATGATTTATAACAGGTCTCTAAACATGATGTGCCAGGCTTGCCAAGGCGTACTTATGAAATGAAATATTGACAAGAGCTGCATACGTCAACCGTGATATTAAAATTAAAATATCAATAGTCATTAATGATTGTAAAAGTGGATAACAATCATTAAAAATATAATTATTTCACTGACATTATTAATTGAGAAAAAAAATTTCAAGACTTGTTAAATAACACTGGACAACAATTTTTAAAAGTTTCCTTCACTTCACGAGTAAAAAATGATTAAAAAGATCGAGGGATACACACGCCCGCAGTAGGTCTGCATAGTGAACCTTTAGGGACACACCAGGGGCACACATTTTTCTTTTAGTCACTTACGATCTACTGTGTGTGTCCCTGGTGTGGACGTGTGTATCCCTGGGTGTCCCTGGTGTAGACGTGTGTATCCCTGGGTGTCCCTAAAGGTTCACTATGCAGACCTGCTGCGGGCGTGTGGATTCCTAGATCATTTTCAATCAATTTTACTCGGGTTCATGAGTTAATTCATATTAATTTTGAGTTAAGAAAAACGAAAAATTATTTTCATAGAAAATATGCTCTAAAACGGCTCCTATTCAAGAATTTTTAAAGCGTTGTCCCTTTGAAATATGCAGATACAACATCAAGCGGTGCTGAAAATCAGGATAGTTAACTCCCGAAAAACAAGACCGTTGAACGCCCGCCAGAAGCCATCGATACATTGAATTGAATTTAATATTTTATATAATAAATGCATAAAGTCAATTGGCCTCAGCAGTCGAAATGACTTAATCAAAAAAAAAAAAAAAAAATATGCTGATAGTTAAAATACATAGAAATATTCAAGATTTAGCCAAATTGGAGGTCATTTAGACGAGTCTCAAACGAATTAGAAACGATATTTTATAGTTTTTTAATTTTCCAAAAATAATTCTTGAAAAACTGTTATTAATTAACGAAATTATAAACAAAACAGTTATCCGTCTGGTAAGAAAAAAAAAAAAACACTTTGGCTGCCTATCTTTTAGGCGCTTTCCTCTGTCTGAGTTCTTAATTTCGTTAATAGATTTTCACGAATTAATGATTATTGGAAAGCCAAAGAACTATAGAATATCGTAGATATGTTTTTTTTTTTTTGCATTTAGGAATGGTAAAAATTGCATTAGGGGTGTCCAAAGCTAAAAAAAACGGAAACAATTAGATTTTTCTAAACTTAAATCCTTTGAGGTACGTCTAATTGACCTCCGATTGGGCTGAAACTTGAATATTTCTATGTATTTTAAATATCTGCATGCCCACGGGGCTTGGAGTATTTGGTAGCGTGCCTACCTTCTATACCGAACGTCGCGGGTTCGGACCCCAGGCAGACCGATGATTTTATTTAAGGCATTTGGATACCAAATGGCTTAAATAGAAATGCCTGGACCCCCAATAGATATATTAAACATACTGAGTATCGTTAAAAGTCTTGAATGGCTAGTTGCCGAAAAGAATGTGTGTACCATGGTATGTGTGTGTGAATGAGAAAAAGTGTGAATGTTTTTTAAAAATTAAAAAAAAAAAATATCTGCATATTTTAAAGGGAGTGACGCAGTAAAAATTTTTTGAAAATTCATAATAGGAGCCGTATTAGAGAATATTTTCTATGAAAATTTTATTTCCTATATATCTCTAAAATAAGAGCCAATCGGGCAAAATAGTTGGTATTTACGCTATCCATATTCTAGAAGCCCATAAGCTCTTAATATCCCCGAAAGAAAATCACTGTTGTCCAGTGTAATTAGGAAATTTTTCTCACTAACTGAAAGTATAATTATACAGAAATCGACAGTTTTATTTTTCATTGTTGGAGCATTCATCCATCGTCCAATCGACAGTTTGAATGCCTTAATAAATAAAAAAAAATTTCTAAGCGAATATAGAATAAATAAAAGTATAGAATAAAGGGTTTCCCTCAAGCTGAGTGGAGACGACAATTTTGTCTTAAAAGGAATAAAAAGTATTTTTAGAAGAGTTAAAAAAAAAGCCGAAGCCAGAGAACGTCCATTATAGTCAAGGTATTTTTTTAATAATTAAAGTTGAATAGAATTTCACCTTTGACTTTCAAAAAAAAGAAAAAAGTGACTAAATCGTTTTTAAAAATATATGTGAATAAATTATTGTATCGTCTGTTTGTTTTTACTACTTATTGTTTTTTAATGGAGAAACACTTTTTATGTTTCATTTAAACAGAAATCGATTGCTTCCAGATTGAATCTAAAACCAAATGGATTCTTGTTGATCCTCTCACACCAAAATCTAAGCAATTCTCATTAGAGTATTTAACTTAGCAAGAAAGTGAGGATATAAGCCAAATTCTATTTAATTATCTAGTAACCAAGGCAGGTAATTTACACTCAATTCCATTGTTATTACAAGTAAACTTCTTGCTTATCAATTTATTAATACCAACAAAAAGCAAAAGGTATGTAGATATATAACTTTGTTATATGAAATTTGAATTTAATTTATAGAAAAAATGGATATTGCAAGATGTTGGAGAAAATCAGTTTTAAGGGATGAAGGGTTGCGAAATATTGAGGAAAAAGTAAAAAATTCATTGAGTTGTCAAAAAAAAAAAAAAAAAAAACTTTTTACTAAATTATTTAAGACCGATTCTTTTAAAATAAATTTGAAAAATATGATAAAGAGTAAATTAATCACGAATGTGTTTATTAAAGCTTTTGTGGTTTGAATTATTACTATTAAGAGAATTTTTAATTATAAACCAGCCCCGGGCTTGGTGTAGTTGGTAGCGTGCCTATCTTATATACCGAACGTCGCGGGTTCGGACTCCAGGCAGTTCGATGAATTTATTTAAGCCATTTGGATACCAAATGGCTTAAATAAAAATGCCTGAACCCCAATAGATATTATCTCATATATAACGGTTATCGTGTGTGAGTGTGAGTGTTAAAAAAAAAAATTACAGACCACATTTATGAATTACCGGTAATTATTTATTAAAAATATAAATACTCTACCATTTTATTTATTTTTAATAAATAATTAATACAAAAATGTGTTCTATAATTAAAAATTCTCCTGTAGATTAAGGATCAAACTTGAGAAAATTTTTATGATCGGCTAGGCTTTTTTATTTAATGTTTCTAAGACACAAAATTTTATATCCCTAAATTTTTTAAGCTGATGTTGCATTTGGAAGGTAGACTAGAGAGAGGATGCTGGGATGAATGCAAATTTACTAATTCATTGCAGAGACATTTTAATGGTTTATCTCGAATTGATGCATCCGTCGTAAATCAATAAAAAGTTTATGCAATGAATTAGAGAAGTTCCATTCTTCACAGCAATTCCTCTAATCTGCATCCAAACTCCAATATCACTTGCAAAAAAAAACTACAAAAAATTTAGATATGCATATATATTACATCGTTTCTAAGATTGTGTAAAATTTTAATGTAGGTCATACGTAGGTGTAAATTGGGCAAATGTAAATTATAAACAAACAAATGAATTACTAAATGAAAGTATAGCCTAATGTTGTGATAGTATAATGATGAAGTTAATGATAATTATTATTTTAAATTCTATCCTATATTATGAACGCGAGGGGGTGGCTCGGAGAATTAAAATTTTGAATTAATTCCAAAAGGTCGCCATACGCCTTTGTAGATAAAGTGAGTGAGAAAATTTTTTTTTCCTTTCTAAATTAAAATGGATTTTTAGTAAATAAAAAAAAAAAAGTTAAATTTTTCAAGATTACATTAAAAATTATTGGTGAGAAAATAATTTGGATTAGTACTAAAAATAGTAAGATTTTTTTTGGATTATAAAAATGAGCATTAGAACTGTAATCAATGATTTAATACAGAATAAAGAGACATAAATTGAAGAAGAAAATTTGAAGAAATGGCTATAGAGAGAAAAAAAAAAATTGATTAAAAATTCAATCAAAAGAATAAAAGCCTGGTGTGACTTAACGCACATCGAACAACTTTCTTTTACCTTGGGTAATTGAAAGTTGTGTGCTGACACACTAGATTTTTTTGTGTCGAAATATATCTAGTTTCTAGGATCCGACCGAAGTTTCGGTTTCGGAAAAAAATCCTGGGTTCGGCCAAAAACCAGTCGAAACTTTTGGCAAGCCGAAACTGAGGTTTGTAAAAAGATAAGACTCGCAAACAAAAAAAAAAATCGAAAAATGGAGTGATTGTTTGAATCCCGGGCGGGGCCGCAAAAAGGAGATTTTTAGGGGGGGGGGGGCAAAATTTAATTTGCCGCCCCCTCCTTAAAATTTTCTATACAAAATGCATATCATTTTACCTTTTTTTTTTTAGTAAATCTTTCTTTAATTGCCGTCCCCTGATATCTGCCGCCCTGGGCACATGCCCCCCCCCCTAGATCCGGCCCTGAGGTCCCGGAGGAAAATTTACTGAAAAATAAAAAGGTAAAATGATATGAATTTTGTATAGGAAATACAAGTTTCTGTTACGGTTTCGGCTGAAAATCTTGTTCTGGTCGAAGCCTTCTAGTTTCCCACTTTTTTGGAATCAATGATGGCGACCTTATGAATTCAAAATTTGAATTCTCTGAACCACCCCTCTCATTCATAAGATAGGATTAATAAAAAATAATAATAATAATTAGCCTACCATTAATTATACTTCATCATTATATTAATACTATCAAAACATGTATTTTCCATCAAAATCTTGACGACGAATTTTTGAATTGATCGCAATACTTTCTCTCTATACATTACGAGAAAAGAAAGTAGAAAGAGGTAAATTAAAGATATCGAAATTATAGTAAAAATGAAAAGGAATCGTGGGAGGAAAATTTAAAGAAAATATTATCTGTTAATTTTAAAGATAGAGGAAAAAAAAGTTTAATGATAAAAAATCAACATTAGGAAAAGTTTTTTTTTTTTTCTGTTATTTTTAAATTTATATCCATTTCGGATCTGAATGAAGATGAATGACGTTAAGATGGAATCAGCGCTAAGGGTTTTAAGTTTCAAATTCATTTTTAATTTATTATTTTAGTAATATTTTATACAAATGCATTCAATTATAAAAAGAAGGTGGGTTGATAATTTAATTAAAATTTAGGAAAAAGTTTTGCCAGAAATAGAAAAACCTTTACATGGAACTTGAAAAAAGATACAAGCAGAGAGACTATGAGAAAGCGAACATGTTAACTATTGAAGGATTTCTTTTTCACAAAAGAGAGCTTAGATACAAGAGTCGAAAATATTATATGCCTTCAATGCCGTCACAAATCATCCCCTCTTGTCTTTTTACTTTCTCTTACATCTATATATATGTTAATATATAGAGAGAGAAAGTATTGGATTCATGTCAAAAATTCGATGTCGAGATTTTGATGGATATACACGTTTTGAGGTCCCCTGAATCCAAAAAAGTGGTTTCCGCAACATGGGTTGTCTGTCAGTGTGGTTGTAGTCAATTTAAAGCATGAAGGAATTGAGTTAGAAGGTTGAAATTTTATATTTAAATTAGGCACCTACCTAAAGCATGAAATTAACCTTTTAACCAAATTCGGCCAAAAAGTACTAGTATTTTACTAATATACTTTTTCAGTTTTTTTTTTTTCGATTTTCTAAAAATTCGCTCCAACGATTTTGATTAAAATTTAAAAATGAATTATTTTTTAGATGCTCTTTAAAATGTATATTTTCATTTTGTCATTGAAATCTTTTGAAGCAGACTTTACTCTTGTACTTCATAGGAAAGATAGGAGAAATGGTTGCCATGGTAACAGAATATAAATATTTTTTTTGTTTATAAATTTTACATCATGAATTCAAATGTGCGGGTGGATCTCTCGATCATTTTTAATCATTTTTACCCGGGATGTGCTTATATAAAAACAAAATAACGTCCAGTGAGGGTCAATATTAAGTCCCCCCACCTATGCGTTTTCTACTTGTGATTATTTCATTGTTTTTAAAAAAATATATATATTTTTTAATGGAAACTTTCATGGTTTAAACCTAGAAAATTTTCAATTAAGATTTCATTTTTTTTTATAAAAACAATGTAATAATCGCAAGTAGAAAACGCATGGGTGGAACTTAATATTGTCTCTCACTGTACATTGCTCATTTAACAGTATTAAGATAAAATAAGATATAATTTTATTTTAAATAAAAATATGCGTAGTGTTATTTAAATCCAATGGAATCGATAAAAAAAATCAAATGACAATTGACTTAACGATCCCATATTCGTTAAATCCTCCCTGGTAAAATGGATGATTACAGATACAACCTTATAAAAAAAAGCTTACAGTAAAATGGATCTTTAGCATTCAAAAGATAAGCGAAGATTGTAGAGATATAAGATATATCCATAAACATTAATCTCTGAAATAGCACTTTCTTCCAAGTGATAAGGATAAAAAAAGAAATATCCCAAGTATATAATCTTGTTAATTAAAGTTGTTGAGTAATGTCTTGAATTCCGTTCTCTTTTAGGGTCATTAGAGTTTTGTTCGTCTTTTCTCAGAGTCCATCGATAGTGTCATTGACGAATCTCCATCAAGGTAATTCCTTCTTCTTGTCTTCGCCTTTATTTTAGGACTATTTCGAATTCTGTCACATCTCTTCTTAATGCAAACAACTTTTCTGTTCTTAAATTTATCGAATTACTTGTCGAATGATTTCTAATTTCTTTGCATGATTAACAAAAGTTTTTTTGAAGAAAATTTGATGTGTCACTTTTTAGAAAAAGTTGAGAATTTTTTTTTTTTCAACAAATTTTTCCTTTTGTACTAGATGAAAAAATTTGTTTGGATTAAAACTGATATTATTTTTTGAAAAGGACATGTTTTAAAATTCTTAAAATAAAAAGAGAGTTAATTTTGTAGTAGGCCTAATTCAAAAAAAGTAATTTGGAAAATTTGATCCCTCGGGGCACATAACACCGCTACACTCCCTAAAGTTGTGGGCCACATATTGTTATTTTATTTCTTCATATTTTTCGATGCTCTTTTTATAATAATATTCGTTACTACTTTTGTTCCATTCTCCGCCGTCGATTTAAAAAAATTTCAAACCATTTGTTTGAATGATATTAATTTTAAAACTCTTCAAGGGTATCCATGATATTTTTTTATATTTTAAATATATAGGCTTTAACGCATAGGGTTGCTTTAATATTAACCCTCATTGTACATATATGTATTTTTGAATTTAATTAAGTTAGGAATTTGTAAAATTTTGTAATATTAAATTTTATAATTTATACTAGCGTAGGCTATATTTTTGAAACATCAATCACAATGAAAATGCTTTGATAGAGAGAGCTTTTAATTAAATTATAAATTAAAATAAAAAAAAATGTTTTGAAAATTATATATTCACATAGGAGGGAGGCTCTAATATAATTTTGCTATAAGAATATTAAAAGATTGGATTATTATTTCCCCAATATTATTCGTTAGTTCCTAAATATATTATTTTTAAAAATCTGGTGTGACTGGTCGCACAGCATACAAATTTCTCTTACCTCTGGTAGGAGTAAGTTGGGTTCTGTGCTTGTCACATATTTGAAAACTGAAAAAGTGCATCAGAGCCTACTAGTATTTTTTGGCCGATTTTGTTCAAAAGCTTAGCGTCACAAGCCAGGGGGTGCCTAGCTTAAATATAGTTTAAAATTTCAACCTTCTAGCTCTTTTCGTTCTTGAGATATTTTGTTAACATACACACAGACAGACCATGATGCGATAACGACTTTTTGGACTCAGGGGATCTCAAAACATGTATATCCATCAAAATCCCCACACCGAATTTTTGACATAAATCAAATAACGTACTTTCTCTCTATACATTAACATAGAGGAAGGAGAAAGTAAAAATTGTTGTATATATTTTGGTTCTAGGATTGAGATGATTGGATGAATGAATGACTAAAATCGGAAAAAGCTTGTATAAAACTATAATAAATGGATTTCACTAATTTATTCACAATAAGAGAGAAGTTAAATAATTTAGTTGTGATAAATTCATTAATAGAAAAATATTATATTATGTTCCTAGTTAATGGGTAATTTTATAATGAAAACAGATAAAATGGGATTTCACATGGTAGAACAAACAGGAGGCGGGTTGAGCAGCTAGTATACCGGTATATTTATAATATTAAAAAAAAAAAATTGCATAATTTACTTAAATAAAATTTACATTTTTTAATTTTAAAAAAATCAACAAGGACCATTAAGGTGAGAGAATGGAAGAGGTACCTGATCATAAAAGGATATTCTAACATGGCGCCCGAAGCCAGAGAAGAAAGGCGAGGCAGGCGTTGGTGGTTGATCAAAATGAAGCCATCCGATGAAAGGTTATGTCGTTTGCAAGTTGATAGGTAAGCACTGGATAAATGATAACTTGGATAAACACTGGATAAAGGAAAACTTTTTTTGATAAGCACTTTTTTTTTTTTTTTTTTTTTTTTTTTTTTTTATAAACACTTTCACACTTTTTTTCTCATTCACACTCACACTCACACACACATTCACACAGTCTTTTCGGCAACTTAGGCCATTTAAGACTTTGACGATAACCGTTGCCCTAAGTAATATATCATATTTGGGGTTCAGGCATTTCTATTTAAGCCATCTGGTATCCAAATGCGCTTAAATAAAATCATCGGACTGCCTGGGTCCGAACCCGCGACGTTTGGTATAGGAGGTTGATAAGCACTTAATAAAAGAAAACTTCTTTGCAAAGCCTAGCTTCATTTCCGAAGCGCAATGAACTTTATTTTGACACACAATAATCGACGCCCACTCGGTAATTGAATAGACCAAAGATCAACATGGAAAAAAGGAGGAGGTGGTGTTGCACAGCATTCAATGAGGAAGAAGATGCCAAGGCCTTGATTTAAAAGACCCTCTCTGATTGGCTGTGCCCTCACAAGTTGACCAATCATAGAAGGCGTGAGAATATGGTGTTCTCCAAACGAAGACAGTCGAAAGGACACGAACATATAAACAATACTTTCTCTCTATATATATTTCATACACAGTGTAAGAGAAAGTAAAAATAAAAATTGAAATAAATTGTCGCATGAGACAGGATACCGCAACCCTTGGTATAAAAGGCCAGCACCTACCCACTATGCCAAGGCCCGAGGGCCCGACGATAAGTATATTAGAATTCAAGATATAAAAGTAGACTACTACTAGCTAGTTAACTCAAATGGTTTATCATTTATGAGAATGTAATGACAAGGAATTATCGAAATAAGTACCAAGTGTTAATTTTATAATTAATAAAAAACCTAGTGTTTAATTTGTTTACTTAAATTTAATTTACAAAATGCTTCAACGAGAAGCAAGTTTAAATCTTACATATCGCGATATTTCGGGTCAAATATATTCTTTCCCGCTAGTAATGAATAGGCACAATTCATATTCACTAGTAGAAGATATAAATAAGGGCCATTATCCATTTTCACTAGCAAAAAAACAATCATAATTTGTCAAATTAGATGAAATTAAATTTGAATGACGAATTTATAATGGATGCCTAATGTAAGTATAATCATAAATACCTTGCAAATGATTAGTGGTTGCAGGCGAATCATGATGACGCATCTCCGATCGAAGTCCTTTCCATAATTTACTAACAATAAGGGCATAAGCCAGTCCCATCACTAACAGGGGCACTAATAACAATACAACATCCAGGAAAAGATTATAAGTTCGGGCACTAATTGGACTAGACCAATCTTCTCGGCATTTATGTCTTCCAGGTTGACGCATCGCCTGAAACAAAAGAGAAAATATCGTGAAATGGTTTTATATTAAATTAGTACAGTGAGAGCCCCTGTTTATTCTCAGTGAGGCAAACTTACCAACGGGCAGGCGGACAACATACCATTTTATTGCAATAGTATTGAGACTAAAAGCCCGGTGGTTAGGCAGCCAAAATGGTACACGCACACTAAAGCTTTCTAGTCTGTGTGAGAAATACCTGGGCTGCCTAATTGCCGGGCTTTAGTCTCAATACTATTGCAATAGATGGTACAGTACAGTCAGTTTTAATATTAACCGTCACCCCAAGAGAATCGAAAAGTGAAGTTAAACAACCAAAGTTCTTAGAAAATAAATAAATAATTTTTTTTTAAATATTGCAGTGGAAATACTGTTTTTTAAGATAACAATTATGGCATCTAAGCGTTCTGGTTGTCTAACTTCACGGCTCTATTCTCTAGAGGTGGCGGTTAATATTGAAACTGACTGTACATATAGGCTATATCAAGAGAGAAACAAAAAAAATTGGGTGGGGGAAGATGCCAGTGTTGAGGGAGGGGGGGGGGTGCCTCCACTTAGCTCCGTTCCTGGTAAATCAACAATATAACAACAGAATTCAAGTAATCAAGAACATTAATATTAATTTGCAAAAAGCTATTTCTTTAATTTAACAAATGTACAATTTTATTTTTATGTATGATTGAATAATAAAAAAAATCTTATATAATGTAATATCCTAATGTATTCTCGACGCCCTAATGTATGTGTTTGAGGTTCACAGTCTCCATTATCAGAAAATGGCTAGGGAACTGATAAATATGCAATCATTCAAATGACTAAATTTATTTAATCTATATAAAACAAACTTTGCATTTTATTACAACTATATTATGCTGTATATAAAGTTTAAATTTAGTGAATTTTGTTTTATTTAAATGTACTTATTTAATTTGAATGTTTATATGGAACAAATGTAATCTCAGTTTCGTTAGTAATTTCTTTTTTTAAAGATTAAAGGACTTTTAGAGGTAAATAACATTCACACTTCATTTTTTTTAATTATTAACAATTTATATTCAATTACACGATATTAGAATTTACATATAGATATAGTGATAAAAGAAAGAGAATTTTCTATCAATTTAAATTTTTATTAAATATTGCAATAATACAGATAAATAAAATACAAAAGTTTTTTTTTTTTTTTTTTTTTAACACTCACACTTTTTTCCCATTCACACTCACATTCACACACACAGTTTTTCGGCAACTTAGGCCTTTTATAAAGGATTAGCAATCCAGGATTTTAAATATATAGGCCTCAATATTATCGACATAAATTAATAGTAATATTTTAATTCCCCCATTGTGAGTGAATTTCATTAATAGGTCTAACCAAAAAACAGCCGAAGAAAAACCGGCTGTGGGGGTAGCCTCCCCTATCTAGAAGCCCTAAACCTCACTAGATATTTTGAATTCTTACTCAATATTATTAAAATTATAGGCTTTGTGCCTGGGGTTCTGGGTTCCCTTCCCCCCCCTCTCAAATAAGAAAATTGTACTGTATATCAATTGAATTGGCTACAATTCATTAATGGGGAAGAGGCCTGTTATTAATTAAAATTTCCGAATTGCGAATTTCTGTCATTTTCCTTTTTAATTTAAATATTTTTTTAAACGATTTTTTTTTTCTTTTATCAATCCTCTTTTACATTTTTTATAATAATTCAATTTTAAAGAATATAGAAGCAATTAGAATGCCAAAAAGTACCAGATTTCACTCGCCATGTTTCATCCGTCGATTTTTTTTTTTTTTGCATATAACTAGCTATTTGACATCGACTGGACACATACATAATTAAATTTGAAACATATTTTTTTATGAATATTTTGTCGGATTTTTTTTTTTACACCCACCAAAAGAGAATTCAATTAAATTGAATATTTTTAAGTGAAATAATAATTTAGTAAAGTGCAAATAATAATACTAAAATTTTTTAATAAAATATTATCTTATCACTTCACTCGCCACTTTCGGTAATTAAAAGTTGTATTCTGAGATTCTTGACACACCAGATTTTTTTTGTGTCGATATATGTTTAGTTTCCGGGACTACATTACAAATTTATATTCAATATATATATTTTTTTTATACAAGACATATATAGTATTCTATATATAGAATACTTATAAATGGACCCTGTTACGCAATAGTGTGTCAAGCGCCAGCTACCGAGTTTTGAGAAAATTAACATTAAAGTTTTTTGTTTTCATTGGATTATATATAATTTTGTTTGTCAATTGTGCAAGTAATATTAAATATAAATTTTTTAGGACATATTTCATAAAAAATACTATTAATTATAGAATTTGAAACAATATTCCGTGCTTAACTCAATTTTTAGTTTTTTGGCGCTTGACACACTAATGTATAACAGGATCCAAATATTTATAAAATATTAATAAATAGAAATTAATTTTAATAAATAGCATATTTCAACGATGGGGCTCATGCTTTTCATGCGGTTCGTTGTTGGCGTGTT
Source organism: Euborellia annulipes (assembly GCA_023213315.1). Lineage (NCBI taxonomy): Eukaryota > Metazoa > Arthropoda > Insecta > Dermaptera > Anisolabididae > Euborellia > Euborellia annulipes. The sequence goes on from JAKCPI010001228.1 coordinate 122,488, forward strand.
TATATCTCAAACCCAGGGAAGTCTATAGAAATTTTTTTCGGGAGGGGGGCCCGAACTCATTTTTAAATGCCCCCTCCCCCCCCCTATATACGCCCCTGTCTCAAACCACCAAATTGTAATGAGTAATCATAGAAATACACGAAAATGTTTACATTTTTGGATTTCTTACTTCCCCCACTAATTAAAACGTTGATTATTTTTAAAAATTTTAGCTTTTCATGAAATCAGATGGATTTAACTTTTTTTTTTTTAATATTCTTTAAAATTTTAAACTACGGTAGAATATTTTTTTATTTTTCCTTTTATATCGGGCCAAAAATGGCTGGTGCCCTGCCAACATTCTTTTAAATATATAAATAATAGGATGTGGACCGACACTTAAATATTTAAAGTTCGTTTTGAAAATTCATTCCGCTCTCTCATTCAAAAAAAAAAAAATCCACATGAAAATTAAAAGGCTTTTTTCCATAATATTCCCATGCTATGCATATAAAATTCCATTCTAAAACTCCATCAGAACCAGTATAAAACGAATAGATATTTGTGAATTTTATTATCTTCTTTTATATTGGATAGTTAATTATTTGATATAGAGTAGAATGTTTCTTGTGAATTCTGTAATTCGAAACAACAATGAATAAAGTTAGTTTTTAGTTTAATTAGAGAAATTTAATTTCACTCTATCTACTGTATATGAGAAAATTGTAACAATAATTTGTTTGAAAATATCAGATGGAGTGAAGTGAGACTTTTTGCATAATACTACTAATATTTTTCGCATTATGAATTGTAAATTTAATATTGTTAAATAATGAAATGTAATTAGATAAAATAATTTAATGAAATTATTAATTAAAGATAGTGTAGGCCTAAATATTTTAAGTGATAATTCATAAGTTTATATATTAATAGCAATGTAATCTACAGTATGTTTAGTGAATTTCAAAAAAAAAAAAATTGAGTAGACACTTTATTGTAAAATGTATTTATATTGGTTCAGATCGCAACCATCTCGAGATACTCCTATGGTATAATAAAAATCAACACCCTACAACTTTCCATCCCTAAGTTGCATTTTTTTAAAAGAACAGAATTTTTATTATTTTATTTCAAAATAATCAAATAAGGAATACTTTCTCAAACGAATCCCAAAATTGTTTGAACTACAGTTTATTTTCGAATACTGAAAATTTGAGAAAGTTATGTGCTATTCGGCCAGTCACACTAGACTTTTAATTATTATTATTGTAATTATAATAGTGGGAATAAGTAATTAATCTAACCAGACTAGGTTAGGTTGAGGTGCGTTTCTTTGCCTTTGCATCTATAGGCTTCAACGAATTGAAGTGAAATTATTATCAACTTCTATTACATAGAAAGGACCCGGAACTTGAATTAAGGAGAGGATTTAGTTAGGTTCGAATGTTCTTCCAATCAGACTATCAATCCGCTTAGGAAATTAGTTAATCTCAAGCGCAAGCAGAAGCAAATTCATATTTCATGAATTACTTAAGCCTTTCAGGGCAACCCTTTTGCAGCTTAGGGAAAATATCTCTGTTTGATTAAATCAACGGTTCTTAATCTAAAAAAAAATTCTTTAGCCTCCTAATTATTCGCTTGTAAAAGACGAAAAAATTTTCTTTAACAATCGAAATTTGTCATTTATTAGAGAGTAAATATGTTCAATCAATAAATGACAAAGATAAATTAAAAAAAATCTCAGGAGATTGGATTAAAAATTCGAAGACAAATATGCGTAATCTTAAGGCTTGATTGAAAATTCCATAGAATGATCGATTTAGATTTGAGTCTAATAAATAACATCAAATATTATAATATAAATTTGATAAAAGTGAGGGAAAGCTGCTAACAGATGGAGGAGAGAGTGCTGAAAAGAAGAGGGAATGTCATTGATCCAGAGAGTGAGTGCGTGGGGGTATCAGATGACAGCATCTTTGATGAGATGAAACCGAGCGGAAGGCAAATGGAGAAGAGAGATTCCGTCTATCCAAGTCCAAGTAGTTCTGGCAAGAGATTCGAAACGGAATTACACGGTCACGCGTCCGCCATGTAAAGTGTCTCTCTAAGAGAGAGAGAGAGAGAGGGATTTGTGGTGGTTGTCGTCCAAGGGATTCCCTAAGCCTGAAATGTGAATTGGTGAATAGCCCCCGAGTGGCGCGAATTAATGACAATCACATATGAGGAGAACAAGGACCAATTTTGGTACAATACAATAAGTCAAAGAGAATAGGGATGACAACCAAGTTTCAAAACTTGTACGCTCTTAAACAGAACCAGCCTTTACGTCTATGCTTTGAAATATGAAATATGAGAATGTGGTTAAGGTTATCATTGACATAATCTCCTAATGACATGTCACTATCTCGACAGAAAGGGGAGTGAATAACCAATTTTATAAAGACTTTTTAGCCCTTCGGGCTTGGTGTAGTTGGTAGCGCGCCTGCTTCTATACCAAGGGTCGTGGGTTCGTATCCCAGGCAGTCCGATGATTTTGGATACCAAATGGCTTAAATAAGAATACCTGGACCCCAATATATATATTTTCATAATAACGGTCATCGTGTAAAGCAGCGTTTTCCAAACTGTGAGGGCGCCCCAGGGAGGCGCGGACTAGTCTTAGGGGAGGCGCGAATATTAGCCAGAGCGAGCAATTTTCTAAATGATTGCTAAAGTCTTATAAATCAAATAATAAATAATATAATAGTTTGTATTAATAAATTTTTTTGCACTAAAAATGTTTGAATTTGTATTATTTTATAAAATGGGGGAGGCGTTATTTTTTTATTATTTTTTTTAAACATTCACTCTTTTTTCTCATTCACACAGTCTTTTCAGCAACTTAGGCCATTTAAGACTTTGAAGATAACCGTTAATTGTTAATATCTATTGGGGGTCCAGGCATTTCTATTTAAGCTATTTGGTATCCAAATGCCTTAAATAAAATAATCGGACTGCCTGGGGTCCGAACCCGTGACGTTCGGTATAGAAGGTAGGCACGCTACCAACTACCCCAAGCCCCGTGGGCGGGAGGCGTTATACAATTAAATATTTTTCAGGGAGGCGAGATAACATAAAGTTTGGAAACCACTGGTCTAAAGTCTTATATGGCTTAAGTTGCCGAAAAGACTGTGTGAATGTGAGTGTGAATGGGAAAACATCAGCAGCAACTTTTCTCTAAATATTATTAATTTTTATTTTTCTAATGGGAAGTGGCAAAAACTTTAAATGAGCCTATGTTTATATAAAAGAGAATTTCTTATTAAAGTAGATTTATAAGGAAATCATTCACATGAAGTCATAAGTGTACCATCTATTGCAATAGTATTGAGACTAAAGCCCGGAATTTAGGCAGCCCAAATGGCACACGCACACTAAAGCTTTCTTGTTGTGTGAGAAATACTTATTTCAAAGCAGACAACCGGCCGAACGACTCTTTTAACAAAAATTTAGGTTTTAAGAAAATTGAGTTTAAAGTCCCATTCGGCCTACACAGATAAGAAAGATTTAGTGAGCGTGTGCCATTTGGGCTGCCTAACTATTGGGCTTTAGTCTCAATACTATTGCAATAGATGGTACATTCTCAAAAGTGGACGGATGCCTATTTGTTTTGTTAAATTTATATTATAGGCGTAAAAAGTAGAATATTTATTTTTTGTTTCTGTTTTTTTTTTTTTTTTTTTTTAGTTGCCTTGCTTTGCATTAATTTCCATAAAAACCCTCTTATCTAATTAAATTATAAATGTCAAAAGGACTTTGAATGAGTAATTGGTTTTAAAAAAATTCGGCTTTTCTAAAAAAAAAAAAAAAAAAAAAATAGTACAAAATACAATTTCCTTTTAATCTAAAAACCGAGAAGCAAAAAGTCTTTAATAGAAAGACACGAATATTCAGAGTTAACTCAAAGAGTAGACAAACTTTGAAACAAATCAAGGTTTCCTCCCCCAAAGAGAGAAAGAACTTAATGGTGGGGGGATGTGGTTTAACGAAACCATTGATATCTAGGTCTTGGATTAACTTTTTAATATCCGTTCTTTAAGAAAGGAGATAGGGTAGGGGGGGATACATTTGACTTGACCTATCTGTCTGTTTGTCTGTCTCTAAAGGGTAGATTTATTGACCCTTTGAGGCTTTGATCTTGTGTAGAATACACTTACGAAAACTTGGCAACTTGACACAAAGAGAAAGAGAGAACGGATAGAGAAGAGACAAAATGTACATACTTTGTTTTTCATTTCAATGTCTATGGACTTTCACAATTCAAACAATTCGTCTTTTATTTCTTAAATAAGATTTATTATTCCTTTACGTTGCGTTTTTTATGAGATTACTTCTAAAGAAAGATTCTTCTACCTTGTCATATTTAAGAATATGGAATTACATTATTTAATTCAAAGGCTTATAATAACAATCCTTACAGACGTGGCCGTAGTCAGGAGGTGGGGATATAGGGGACTGGGTTAGGTTTAGGGAGGACTTCCCCTACCCCATAAACCCGGAAAAATTATAAATGAAGAGAAATACTTCTGCATATGTGACCGTCCATATGAAAAGGTACCAAATCTTCACTAGGCAAAATTTTCAGGAGCGCCGATTAAAAAAAAGTTTAAATTTTTTTTTTTTATTACTCATTCCGATTCTCTAGTTCTTCATCTTATAAGATTAAATATTAGATTCATCAGAATCGATGTATTTTATATACAAAATTTGAAAAAACAAGACTTTAAACTCAATTTTCTTATTTTCATAATCAAAATTTTAAAAATTCATATCAAAAACATCATGATTGAAATTTTAAATATCTTTAGAAATTATAAAAATATTTTATATTCTTTTCCATTCCTGTGCTATGTGACTCAGAGAGAAGATTCAGCTTCCTGTACCAAGCGAAAAAAATTTATTGTAATTGAATTGGCTACCAATCAGTTGAAATAAATAAGATCCTAAAACTCGATTTCAAATCGACTCAATGGCAAAAAAATTATCCAACTTTATTTGATATGCTTCTTCAGAGAAAGGAAACGGGAACCCATCGCAGTATCATTCCCATGAAAGTTACTTTTCAGAGTAACCCAACTTGTCAGGTCTGACAATAATGGCTGAAGAGAGAAGAGAAAAGCCTAGGGGCGTGGGTTCGAATCCTGGGCAGTCCAAAGTATATTTAAATCATTTTGATACCAAATAGTTTAAATAAATGTGCTTGGGCTCAAATATTTAACATAAAATAAGTATTGTTCATAGACTATTTGGCCTGAGATGCCGAAACTTGAAAAAAAAAATTTCATTGGCATTGCCAATATATTATATGCTGAATATACTTTATTTCCTTTTAATTCACAGATCATTTAGAGTAGGAACCAGGGAGATTAATCTCCCTTTTCTGCAGCCTTGTAACGAATATTATTTTAGCTTAATACTTCATACTTCATCAAATCATGTCTGAGATATTGGCAATGTGTATAATTAATTATTGGAACACATATTGTAGCATGTAAATTGCAGAATTTTATTACTTTTGAGATATTAAGGACTTTTCGTTTAAGGTGGAAAGATGGGGGTCATATAAAATTTACATTCATTCCGTGGGGAAATTAATATATCAAAACATAATTGATATAATATTTTTTAGATTGAATGATAATAGAAAATTAAATATTTTAGGATCGGAAATTTACTTTAAAAAAAAAATGGAAATGATTTAGAAAACAAAAAAAAAAAATAAACGAGTTGATAAAATAATCCATGAATTGTTAAACTATGTTTTGGCAATCGTTTGTCACTGTTATTCATCAACATGTAAAATTGTCTGAATACTGGAATTTTTAACAATCGCCCAAAGCAACCAAATGGATTATTTCTCGCCGCATAAATGCAAAATATTTGTTAACGCTTGAGATTTTTTTTTTTGTTTTATTTACTTAACAATATTATTTTTTTTAGGCCTATATACAAAATTTTAAATAAATTGGGAGGAAATTTTTTGTTTTTTATTTTTTTTTTTGTTTCCATAAAACAAATATCCAAGCAAACAACAACATTGTGATTTTAATTTTTTATTAAAGGTTTATTAATTACTTGTTTTATAAAAACATTTTTTTGGTTTATGAATTAATAAAAAATTCATATAGACCTACCTATAATTACGATGTTTTGTTTTTATAAATGTGAAAAAAAAAAAAAGAAAATAGATCAATTATACTACGAATTATAATTTCATAGCGTGGGTTCAAATCTCACCCACCCCCTTGCCTTGGGGCCTGAATCAAGAGAAGTATAACAAAATACAGTATAGCCTCTACACGTAAGGCTATAAAATTTATAATATAAAAACTAAATAAATAAAATAAATTGTCAATTTACATTGGACAACAAATATTTTAGTGGAGAAATAAATGCTTCTTATTTTTCATCTGTAGGGGAGTAAAAAAAATCTGGTGTGACTGTCGCACAGCACACAACTTTCGAATACCAAAGATAAGAGAGCAAAAATGAATTTTCAGTTTTTTTTAACTTTGAACACCCCTTATACAATTTTTCATTCCCTGAATGCAAAAAAACATATTTTTACGATATTCTATAATTCTTTAGCTTTCCAAAAATCATTCATTCGTGAAAAACTATTAACGAAATTTAGAACAAAATAGTTAAATATGTCTAAATAATTTATTCCTATGAGATCAATACTGTAGGAGAGAGCAAAGCGCCTAAAAGATAGGCAGCCAAAGAGTTTTTTTTACCAAACTGATAACTGTTTTGTTTATATTTTCGTTAATTATTAACAGATTTTCACAAATGAATGATTTTTGGAAAGCTAAAGAAATAGAGAATATCGTAAAAATATGTTTGTTGTATCCAGAGATAGAAAAAATTGTATTAGGGGTGTCCAAACTGAAAAAATTCAATTTTTCTAAACTTTTAGCACTAATTTGCGCCTCTAAATCACGTCCGATTGAACTGAAATTTTTTATTTCTATGTAATTCATCTATCTGCATATTTTTAAGGGGTAACGCCTTAAAAAAATCTAGGTCATTCAAAATTAGAACCGCTGTAGAGCTCATTTTCTATGAAAATTTAATTATCTATATAGCTCTAAAACTAGAACTGATGGTATTTTTGGAATCGGCGCTATTCAAATATCCAGAAACAAGCTTCAAATACCCTGGCAACAAAAAAAAGTTATTTTTTTGTTCCCTGTGTTATTGAATTGAGGTTAAATTTGAGATAAATCAATACCCTCCCTATAAATGAAGACAAATTTATCTGTAGATGTATTGAAAAAATCAAGAAATTCACATACTTTATCTGAAATTAAATCCTTTAAATTTTTACTTTCTCTTACCTATGTATATATGTAATATATATATAGAGAGAGAAAGTATTGAATTCATGTCAAAAATTCGATGTCGAGATTTTGATGGATATATACGTTTTGAGGTCCCCTGAATCTAAAAAGTGGTTTTCGCGACATGGTCTGTCTGTCTGTCTGTGTGTCTGTGTGTCTGTGAACAAAATATCTCAAGAACGAAAAGAGCTAGGAGGTTGAAATTTTATATTTAAGTTAGGCACCCCCTGGGACGTGACGCGAAGCTTTTGAACAAAATCGGCCAAAGACTACTAGTACTTTACTGATGTACTTTTTCAGTTTTTTTCGATTTTCTCTAAATTTGTTACAACGATTTTTTTTTTAAATTCAAAAATCAATTATTTTTTAGATTCTCTTTAAAATGTATATTCTCATTTTGGGATTGAAATCTTCTGAAGACCACTTTACTCTTGTTCTCCATAGAAAAGATAGGAGAAATGGTTGCCATGGTAACGAAATATAAATATTTTCCCATACTTATAAATTTTACGTCTTGAAAATCGAATGTACCGTACTGTCGGTAACTAAATACATGTCGACACAAAAAATCTGGTGTGACAAGCACAGAACACAACTTTCGATTACCGAAGGTAAGAGAAAGTTGTGTGCTGTGCGCCAGTCACACCAGATTTTTTAATCAAGTTTTGTTAATCGCCTACTAATCATTAGTAAAATAGCCCTCGGGGCGTGGTGTAGAGGTTAGCGTGCTAACCTCGTATACCAAACGTCGCGGGTTCGGACCCCAGGCAGTCCGATGATTTTATTTAAGCCAATTGGATACCAGATGGCTTAAATAAGAATGCCTGGACCCTATATATGTATATTTATTCAATAACGGTTATCGTAAATGTCTTATATGGCCTGAGTTGCCGAAAAGACAGTGTGATGTGTGTGTGAGTGTGAATGAGAAAAAAGTGTGAATGTTTAAAAAAAAAAAAAAAAATTATTAGTAAAATACATAATTATTATTTAGAACATCTGCGCAATAAATCAAGTCTACAGTGAAAAAGAGACAAGAGGATAAAAAATAATTAACCGACCTTAAGACGTGACACGAAGAGTATCGGGACGTTGCAGGCAAGACTGCATGCCCATACAACAGCAATCATTTTGCAGGCATGGGAACGTGTCTGCCACCGACGAGACCGCAAAGGGCGACATATGGCGAAATAACGTTCCAGGGAAATGGCAACCAATGTCCAGACGCCTACACTCACCGACACTGCTGCAACATACACAACACAGATCACAGAGTTAATTAATTACTGTACTTTCATTTACATTACTAACTCTTGTAAATATATACTATAAACATAGGATAGGATTACAAATCAGAAGAATTTCAACTTTTAGATAAACGAATAAATATTTAAATTTTAACTTTGTCCCTGTGAATACCAGTCAATATACTATAGTTAAGATTTAAGACAATTTAGTAAAGTTTTGATTAACAAATCGCGCTCCCAGGTGGACTAAGAGAATGGACTAACTCTAGTCCTAGTTCGTGGGTCCAATAAATATAACATTTCGCATCCTCCAATTATAATAATGAAGAAAGGTAAAATAATTAAATTTAAAATTAATTAAAACGTAAGATGTTTATTTTTTATAATATCAATTTAATCTTTTGGCGATCGATTTCGCTATTTATAGCATCCTTAGGCCAGCTGGAAGAGCAAATTACATTAGAAAATTTGAATATAAATACATTTATACAAATTATGTTTTTGTTGCTGGACAAATATACAGCATCAAAAACAAAACAAAATAAGAGAAAGTAAAAAAAAAACATAATTTGTATAAATGTATTTATATTCAAATTTTCTAATGTAATTTGCTCTTCCAGCTGGCCTGAGGATGCTATAAATAGCGAAATCGATCGCCAAGAAATTAAATAATTATTATAAAAAATAAACATATGACGTTTTAATTTAATTATCTTATCTTTCATCATGTACACGGCAGAAATAGAGGAATATATTCAACATATAATAATGAAATTAGAATTTCACTTACATAGATCTTAAGTAATGACAACTAGCAAGCTAGATTGGAATTAGATACGCCTGCTAGGGCCGCAACCTCCTAAATTATCATTTATTCGCAATTTTCCAGTAAATAGAGCTCTAAATCTTAGACCATTTGGGACATCTGTGGACTACACTTCAGGGAGCGCGGATGACATCATTATAGGAGTGATACAAGGGGAATAAACTGACTTATTTTTTAGTGATTTAAACAAATTTAATAATATGAATTTTTACTTAGAATATTTATTTTTTATTTCATTTAAGAGTATGTGTTCAAAAATATAGAATGAAAAATCTTTTAGCTATGCTATCTGCAAAAAGGTAGTAACAACTTCCCTCTACAAAATATTAGTAAAGTGAAGTAGTAAGTAATTAAAACTCAATTAAAACTGCGTAGGAATTTTGAAAAAATAATATTTAAAAATATATTTCTTTAAAAAATAAAAATAAATTTTAAACTCCTTAAAAAAATGTGGCTACGTTTTCCGAGCAAAAAAAAATAAATGAAATGTAATTATAGCCGGAAAGACTAAGTATAACTTTTGTTAGCCTTTCACATTAATTTCGCGCATTTTTTTAAGGTATAGGGGTGTCACACAAACACCCTAGCTACGCCACTGCTTCACTTGCACAATACCAGTGAGTAAATGAGTCACGACTCAATATTTAGCCGCAGGTAATAATTAAATGTTAGCTGGTTGTGAAATAAAATTTATTAAAATTAAATCAATATCTCATTGAAATGTATTTTTTTTTTTCAACAATCAAATTGAAAGACAACGGGAGAACACTTGATTCTGGTAAAAATTATTACTTTCTCTTACCTATGTATATATGTATAATAATATATATATAGAGAGAAATTATTGGATTCATGTCGAAAATTCGAAGTCGAGATTTTGATGGATCTTCACGTTTTGAGTTCCCTAAATCCAAAAAAAGTGGTTTTCGCAACATGGTCCGTCTGTCTGTGTGTCTGGGTTCAATTTAAATCATGAAGGAATTGAGCTAGAAGGTTGAAATTTTATATTTAAGTTAGGCATCCATTTGAAAATAAGCTTTTAATCAAATTCAGCCAAAGAGTACTAGAGTACTTTACTGATGTACTTTTTCAGTTTTTTTTTTTTTTCGAATTTCTCAAAATTCGCTATTAAAATTCATAAATCAATTATTTTTTAGATGCTCTTTAAAATGTATATTCTCATTTTGACATTGAAATCTTATGAAGGCCACTTTACTCTTGTACTTCATAGGAAAGATAGGAGAAATGGTTGCCATGATAACAAAATATAAATATTTTTCTGTTTATAAATTTTACATCTTGAATTCAAATGTACCATACTGTCGGAAACTAAATATATCTCGGCACAAAAAAATCTGGTGTGACTTTCTCTTACCTTCGGTAATCGAAAGTTGTAGGCCTTCGGGACTGATTAGTAGGATATATAAATTTTCGAGAAATGTACTCAAAGTTTACAAAAGTTAGTCATATTTGTTTTATAAGAAATGTTTTCCTTATTATTAAAAAATGTCAATTTTTAAGAGTTCAATATAACTAGATAAGTTTTTTTTTTTTTAACTCTCTTATCTCCAATTGAAAACTTATAAACCTACAGTTTATTGCCAAATTTTTCAAGTAATTTTTCTTCTCAGGTATATTGATTTATCAGTCTTTTTTCTTTATCTATAATTCGATATCAACTTTAAACAAGTGTTTCTAAAAATTTTTCCTTCATCAGTTCTTTCTCTTTTCTTTTCTATTTTCTCTGTGGTTTGCACTCTTCTCCTTTTTAGCATGCACTAGAGATATCTTTCTTTTTCCAGCCCTTGTCAAATTGACTCAACGCTCCCCGATTATCTTTTCCTTCAGAAATAAAAAAAAAAAAAAAATAAATAAATAGGAAAGTCAAAGAATCTCTTTGTAGTATATATATAAACTAAGTCATTTGAAAAGTAAGACGGACTTTTTTTTATCTAAAAAAATACTTAAAAAAAAACACTTTGACAATTGATAAAAAGATAAAATTTAATTTAAAGAAATTATTGAATAAAATAGAGTTCACCTTAAACCACCAGCAAACACACTTTTTTCTCATTCACACTCACTCTCACATTCACACAGTCTTTTCGGCAACTCAGGCCATATAAGACTTTTGACGATAACCGATATTTGAATATAAGCTTATATGTATGTATTTGGGGTCCAGGCATTCTTATTTAAGCCATTTGGTATCCAAATGGCTTAAATAAAATAATTGAACTACCTGGGGTCAGAACCCGTAATCCTTGGTATACAAGGCAGGCGCGCTGCCAACTACACCAAGCCCGAGAGCTGGAATAATTTTGATATCATTACAACTGAGTTTAATTTTTGTTATTTAAAAAAAATCCATTGTCGAAAAAAAACTTTTTATTAAACAGGAATAATTATTGAAAAAAATAATTCCTAATATTTTTGACATTCTACATTTGAGGTTAAAAAATAAATAAATATTTTTATTTTTTATTTTTTTAGGGAATTTTTGAAATTAGTTCTAAAATATTTATATTGAGTATTTAGAAAAATAGGTAATGTACTTTTATTGATTTTAGTAAAATATATAATATTTCAACCGTAAACTCTGGTTATAACCATAATTATTTGAGATTCAAAAGAAAAACGTCGAATTTCGATGAAACACATTTCCTTTTCGGGCTCAAGTAATCAGAGTTTAAAGTATTTTTGGGAAAATGCGGGCACTTTGTACTGAAAGTAATAAATAAACTCTGGCACTTGTGACAAGCTATGTTTATAATTTATTACAATAGAATATAGAAATTTTCATGTTTATGAATAAATTAAAATTTGTTTGGTGCCTACCCCCTTTCCCAACCGCGCGGGGTGGGGCCCCGGCCGGCCGGTGAGGTTTTTTTATCTTATTTGTTTCACATGGGTTTTATAAAAAAAACTCTACAAAAAAATAATTTTTTATTTTTAACACTGATGTCTAAGACTTTTATGTGGTGAAGAGTGGGTGAGAGTGTGTGGGGGTGTGGGGGGGGGGGGGAGGGAGAGAGGGAGAAAATTTATAAATATAAAAAAAAAAAAAAATTTGTTTGTTACCAGAGGTGCCGGATTTTAATAATCAGTATGAATGCTCAAACTCACTGTCCATAACCGGGAGGATAAAGAAAAATGACCCTTCAAAAAGTGCAATTTTGGCCTGAGAATAAATGATAATCCACATTTGTATAAGTTATTTTCGTTTTTAAATATTTAAGGACCGGTTGCTTCAGCTCTAATTAAATATATATCCTATCAATAAGTTAGTTGACTATGACTTTCAGTTCTAATTAAAATTAAATAACAGCCAAGATCGTAGTTAGTTAGCTAAGACCCAAATTTCGGTATAAGGCTGCGATCGGGGAACCGGGGTAAATTACCCCAAATGGGGTAAAAATGAAACTTTTGTGAGTAAAATTGAGTGAGTTTCAAAATTATCATGGGGCTATAATATGAAAGAAGAATTTAAAGCTAAAGCGTTAACATTTAGTAAATAGTGTTAAAAATTAATGCCATGTCCTGGGGGTGCCTTTAATATTTTAACGTTGTAAAATTGAGTGAGTTTCAAAATTATCATGGGGCTATAATATGAAAGATTAAAATTAAAAATAAACAAATAGGTGTTAAAAAGTATTCTAAAAACAATCAGCGTTGAAAAATGCTATTCAAAATCACTTCCTTGCCTCAAATAGCTATTCTGTAAACAAAAATTTAAAGCTAAAGCGTTAACATTTAGTAAAGTGTTAAAAATTAATGCCATGTCCTGGGGGTGCCTTTAATATTTTAACGTCGTGTTTAAAATAAAAATGGCGTCCTTAACCTAAAAAGTAAGGTTATGATTTTGATAGCTTTGAAATAAAAGCAACATGTTAACGTCGCTGTTAAAACTTTGTTTAGAGAATAGCATTTTTTTAACCCTGATTGTTTTTACATTACTTTTTAACACCCATTTGTTTATTTTAAATTTTAAAGTCTGTTTTTAGAGAATAGACCTGTATATGTTGAAAATTCATTTTTTTTTAACTCGAAGGTTAAGCGTGTTGTTGTTTACTATATAGATGGTTTGCTGTCTTTCGGATAATTTTGACTAGAACTGAACCAACCGACTGTAAAAGAAAGTCAAATTTTAATTCCTTTCCCTTTTGAGTAAGCACCCATTTACCCCAGTACTCGACGCCCTTGTTTGTTACCATTTTGTATTCTATGATATGAATATTTAATCATCTTTTATTTTAATATTTAAAAATTATCTTGTTTATAAAGTAGCTACTGTAATTCATCTCTAGCGTCAGTGGAAATTTTCTTCATTATCTCTAACGATATGAATATATTTATTATTCATTAAATAATCAACATATCCTCTTGACGTCAGTAGTAATATGTAGGAGGATTATTAAGAGCGATTTTGGTAGTTGTTCTTACTTATAATGACACATATAATAAGATAAAAAAAAAAAAATTGTGATCGATCGAAATTATTACAGCTATATAACTGTTCCATGTACTTCCTGCTAAAATAATAATGAAGTTGTTTGTCTGTTCGTTCAGATAAGTGAATCCTTTTTCAATTTGTTTAACGAAGCCAAGTTTTCTTTGTTCAGAATTTTTTGTTGTTTCGCTGTTTTAGATGTGTACTAAAATAAATTTAATCGCCTCGTGAGTCAAAAATCAATTTCTTCATAAAATCGCGTACTCTTTCTACTATTTATTTCAGTTTTTATATTTTTATATTAGTGATGTTTTCTCAAATTGAAAAGGGATAAACGTACAGACAAAACTTAATTAATGATTTTGCAGGCCGTGGCTCAGAGATAAGATTAGCTTCTCGTGCATAGTTCCGGGTTCGTTTCCCGTTCCAAGAGAGAAAAATTTAAATAAATAGGGATGGGTAGACCCCATCTAAATGGCCTTAGATGCCGAAAAAGATCTTAAATAAACTTAAAAAAAAAAAAAAAATTGCATGAAGTATAGCTAACAATTTCAATCGATTAAATTTTCATTTTACTTTTTCATATTATTATGTATCATTTGATCCAGGCCAGAACAAAGACAAAATAACAGGAGAATTGTATGTCAAAAAATGGATTCATTAAATAAAATTTCATTGTATTTATGAGCTTCCGTTTTTTTTTTTTTTTTTTTTTTTATTATTCATTAACTATTCATTAACTATTATGATTAATATTGCATTTTTAAAATCAAATCATTGTTTACGGCTTTTATTCATAGTGAATATTAAAAATTTCTAAAGCCTAGTACACATCTAGCAACAAAAGTCTCGTGACAAGTCTCAGGGAAGTCGCGCAACATTATTTCCGTGTCGCGAGGAGTCGAGAGACAAAAGTCGCTTGATTTTCACATTCGTGTGTGGAAAGCGTACGCGGTATAGCCCTCCGGCCCGGGAGACATTTTGAAAATTTCATTTTGGCCCACGCTTAAAAGTATTTGTCCACCCAAAACAAAATATTTGTCTATGTTACTGTCATCATAAGAAATTACAAAATGTCTAGCTAGAAAGCATTTATTCTAATTACAAAACAATTTTTATTATTCTGGATCATATTCATTTAATAAAATAAAAAGAAATAAAAAAAAAAAAATTAATTACATTTCACTTTCTTATACACGAAAGCAACAGATAAATGGAAAACGTGATAGGGGAAGGGTTTTATTCATTCGTTCATTGAATTGAATTTAATATCGCAGCATTGTTAATATTAAAATTCAAATTCATTTTTATTATTATATTAAAATTCAAAGATTTTTGAAGTTCAGCGATATTTAGTCGTTTAGAAGTATTCGAAATAAAAATAAAATAATGCCGAGGTATATATGTAAGGTCTATTAAATAAGCCTAACTGTTGTTATATAGTAGAAATTCCATTATCCCAATCTCATTCATCGGGAAGCTTATTCCAATCAAGGGAGGTCCTGAGGACAAAGGAAGACTGGAAGTGATTGGAAGTTCTACTAGTCGTAAGTTTAACAGGACAGGGATGTTGGGATGATGTCTGTTTTGTTCATATACTAGTTCGGTGCAAATGGGGCACTCCGGACAGACTGGAGATCCTGGGTTTGATTCCCGGGGACATTTGGCACACTACCAAAATAAATGACACTTTAATTAAATTGATGATTTAATTAATTTATCACTAATTTGTGAATTCAGATATCTTTGAATTAATTGGAATAGAAATTTGATATTATTTGGTATTTTCATCAAAGAAAGGTTGCAGGCGCAGAGACTGGCAGGCAAATTTTTTTTTTAATATTTTATTGGGGCGACGTTTCGGTCTCGATAGAAGCTATCTTCAGGACCCGATAAGTGTCAAGGAAATATATATAATTTGCATTAGTGAGCTATGTGTAATGATGCTCATCAGGTGAGAGATCTTTCAATATATTTAAAGGAAAAAAATTTGGCTACCACTCTACTCCTGCAACCTTTTCTTAATACAAGTCAACACTCACAACTACATTACTAGAGTATTTTCTTTTGTCCCTAAAGTCATCAGTAGAGACCGGACAAAAAAGCATAAAAAAATGGAAAAAAGTGCTTAAAAAAGCATAAAAAACTTGAATAAAAATCTGGTGTGACTGGCGACAGCACACAACTTTCTCTTACCTTCGGTAATCGAAAGTTGTGTACTGTGCTTGTCACACCAGATTTTTTGTGTCGACATGTATTTAGTTTCCGACAGTAGGGTACAATTGAATTCAAGATGTAAAATTTATAAGTATGGGAAAATATTTATATTTTGATACCATGGCAACCATTTTCCTATCTTTTCTATGAAGTACAAGAGTAAAGTGGTCTTCAGAAGATTTCAATCACAAAATGAGAATATACATTTTATAGAGAATCTAAAAAATAATTGATTTTTGAATTTAAAAAAAAATCGTTGGAGCAAATTTAGAGAAAATCGAAAAAAACTGAAAAAGTGAATCAGTAAAGTACTAATACTCTTAGGTCGATTTTGTTCAAAAGCTTCGTGTCACGTCCCAGGGGGGTGCCTAACTTAAATATACAATTTCAACCTCCTAGCTCTTTTCGTTCTTGAGATATTTTGTTCACAGACACACAGACAGCACACACACAGACAGACCATGTCGCGAAAACCACTTTTTTGGATTCAGGGGACCTCAAAACGTGAGGATCCATCAAAATCTCGACATCGAATTTTTGACATGAATCCAATACTTTCTCTCTCTATATATTAACATATATATAGAGGTACGAGAAAGTAAAAAGTTGTTAAATAAGCATATAAGTTGAAAAAAAGCATCCAATAAGCAATTTTTACTCATACCAATGGCGTATACAAATTTTTTTTTAAAGAAACTAAATATATTCCGCCCCGCCCTGCGAATTTTTTTTTTTTTTGCGGAACCAAATTTTTTCACCCTGCGAAAAAAATTTTTTTACAGGGCTATATTTTTTCACACTGTGGGGTTTTTGGAAATTTTTTTTTTGGGGGGGGCGCCCCCCCCTATATACGTCCCTGGTGTATGCGTATGTGAATGGGAAAAAAGTTTTTTAATAAAAAAAAAAAATTATAAATATTCGTAAAATAAGTTCAAATAAGCACGAAAGGGAAAAAAGCATAAAAACTCAAAAAAGCAAAAAAAGCATAAAAAATGCAATCTCAATGCACTTAGTTTTTCCTAATTCGTATAGAAATTAAATATCTAATGGTTGCTTATAAAATTCAGCAATAAGCATTTTGCTTAAAATCCGGTCTCTAGTCATCAGCTAAATAACAAGGGTGTCGTTATATCAAAAGGTCAAAAAAATACATTCGAACAGGAACTCTATAATTTCTATTTTTCTTCAAAGCTCTCCCTTTATTTTTTTTCCCTTTCTCCCTTATACATGACGTTCTCAGCTAGGACAGGTCGCCAATTATATTTCTTTGCTTGTCACGCCAGATTTTTTGTGTCGACATACTGGTTATAATTAGTTTCCGACAGTACGGTACATTTGAATTCAAGATGTAAAATTTATAAACATGGGAAAATATTTATATGTTGTTACCATGGCAAACATTTCTCCTATCCTTCCTATGAACTACAAGAATAATGTGTGCTTCAAACAATTATGAGCGCAAAATGAGAATATACATTTTAAAGAGCATCTAAAAAATAACTGATTTTTGAATTTTAATCAAAAGGAGTGAATTTTGAGAAAATCGAGAAAAACTGAAAAACTACATCAGTAAAGTACTAGAACTCTGGCCAATTTTGATTAAAAGCTTATTTTCACGTCTCCGGCAGATGCCTAACTAACTTAAATATAAAATTTCAACCTCCTAGCTCAATTCCTTCATGCTTTAAATTGAACACAGAAAGACAGATGTCGCGAAAACCACTTTTTTGGATTCAGGAGACCTCAAAACGTGTATATCCATCAAAATCTCGACATCGAATTTTTGACATGAATCCAATACTTTCTCTCTCTCTCTCTCTCTCTCTATATATATATATATATATATTTCATATATAGGTAAGAGAAAGTAAAAATAAAATATTTATTTTAATTTAAAGTTAATTAGAAATTGGGTAAGGGAAAGTAAAAATGTAATAAAAATATTCCCCTTTAATTAATGATTTGAAACAATGGATTTCACAACCCCTACAATTTATTTATACCAACTAGTAGTTAAATGATTTTTCGAACTGTCTGGGTTCCGAAATCACACCCTTTCGCTTTTAAGGTTAACAATAATGACAGTGTCGCTATCTTTAACCTTTTGCCCCAGATCGAGGGCAGATATTAATATTTATTGTTTCAATTGTCGAAGGAAAAAAATAGACCAAAAAATCTGATATTTACTTTTTATACTCTCTTTTAAATACATTATGTGAAACTGTTTATAAAAAAAATTAAATCCAAATATTTCAAACAAGAGATGAAAGAATGAAGCTCTATGATGAAAAAAAATTTAAATTTCATCATTTTCTTCACAAAGAAATATTTGTCAAACTTTTACAAAAGCGCAAATTAACACTTTTTTTTTAATATGCTCGATATTTATATTCAATTATCTATTACTTTGAAATTGAGAATATATATATATTTTTT
Organism: Euborellia annulipes; assembly: GCA_023213315.1. Classification (NCBI taxonomy): domain Eukaryota; kingdom Metazoa; phylum Arthropoda; class Insecta; order Dermaptera; family Anisolabididae; genus Euborellia; species Euborellia annulipes. The sequence goes on from JAKCPI010001228.1 coordinate 141,025, forward strand.
TTTTCGAAATGTTTAATTTACTTATTAGAAATAATTATTGACGACCTATTTTGATTCGTTTATTTTGAATAAGTAAGTGTGAAATTCAAGTTAAAAGTGTGAAGTTATGATGTAATAAATTCTGACATTGGCCTAGGTAGAGAACTGACTCTTATTGTTAAAATATAAAACTGACTTAGCTATGGTACTGTAGATAGTTAAGGAGCCAATCTCATTGTTACTACAGTATTTAGCAGCCTTAATGGGGGTGTCTCATTTGCTTATTATTCCTGATAAGGGGAGGGGGGGATGATATAAAAAGTCAAAAATGTACCTAATATGACCCCTAATTCGCTTATCGTTATTCTAGAGTTTATTTCGCAGGCTTTATATTATTGCAATAACATTTAATTATAAATGGATTTAATATTTTTGGAAATTAGCAAGTTACCCAGTCTTGTGTCAACAGATGATTTCATACTGGTAATTTAAAAACAAATTTAATATTAATCAAATCATTATTAGTCAAATGTCCAGTAATTAATTAAAAAATGTAAAACACTACTTTGTTCATACTTTTATAATATTTAATTATTAAACCTGTATGTAAAATCTTTTTAATCTTGTTTCTGATTTAATAATTAATTAAGACACTTTTTACTGTAATATTTCATACTTAATAACATCTTGACAAGCATCAGAGGCTTAAAAAATCTATATGCATCTCGACAGGCGGGGGTTATTTAATACAGGTTTAAATTTTTATTTTTATTTTATTTTTTCTTTAAAGTATATGAAGGTATATTAAAGCTATGTTAATCATAAATATATTTTTTCGAGGATTAGTCATTTTTGTTAAAACTCTCTTAAAGAGCAGTTTCAGTTTAATATATAGACTCTGTTTAAAAAAAAAAAAGTAAAATCATATTCGTATTACAGTAATCAATTTAAATAATAAAAAATTAGGCATTAGATTTCAAAATATGTGGCATAATTAAAAAAATTCTTAAAATAAATTATATTAATAAATTTATATGTCCTGTGAATTAGTTTCAAAGATTGGGTTGCTTCCCATTCGGAGAGATATTTGAAATTTTATTGGTTAAAAGGGCGAAGTTAAAATGCCGGGAAAAAGGATTAGTAGTATAAAATAAGAAATAATGGTAATAATTAAAACAGATTTTTGTTACTTCCATTAATATGGCAACGTAGTGTTATCAATAATGAATCAATCATCTAAAGAATTCTTATTCAATCAAATTTAACGTTCCATTAAAAATTCCACCTAATAGAGAGAGTGTTCAATTTGAGACCTATAGCATAGTATTAATGCGAGCTTCCATAAATAAATTAAAACGGATAATGCACAAACCATTAAAAAGGTTGCAAAATAAAAAAAATAATGAAATACCTGTACAAAATAAAAATTTGAACACGATTTAACTTTTTTATGTTTTTGTTGAAAAAGTAGATTGAGCAAAAAAGTAATTAAGCTAATTAATTATCATATCTATGAGTATATATAGAACATAACATTCATTTTTTACTTTCTCTTACCTATATATTTTAATATATATAGAGAAAAAGTATTGATTTCACGTCAAAAATTCGATGTCCATATTTTGAAGAATATAACCATTTTAAGGTCCCCTGAGTTCAAAAAAGTGGTTTTCGTAACATGGTCTGTCTGTGAATCTGTATGTTCAATTTAAACCATGAAAGATTGAGCTAGGAAGCTGAAATTTTATATTTAAGTTAGGCACTCTCTTGAGGCGTGAAAATAAGCTTTTAATCAAAATTGGCCAAAAAGTATTTTACTGATGTAAATTTTTAAGTTTTTTTTTTTTTTTTTTTTTTCGATTTTCTCAAAAATAAATATTTTTCCATGTTTATAAATTTTACATCTTGAATTCAAATGTATCGATAAGTCGGAAACTAAATATATGTCGACACAAAAAATCTGGTGTAAACAGAACACAACTTTTACCGAAGGTTTTTTTAGTTTCTTTGCAATTCGGTATTTTGTTTCAGCAACCCAAAATTTGGGAACGTTTTTCTAAACCAATTTATTAAATCAAAAAGTTACTTCTATGAAAATACATTTTAAATAAAAAAGTAAAAAAAAAGCGATCAGAGCATTGGCTTTTGATATCGAAGGTCAAGGGTTCGCATCTCGTCTCTTGCGACAAAAATTTATTTCAATTGGATTGGCTACAAATCCAATTGAAATAAATATAGACGGGGTCTAAATTGCCTTCGATGCCGAAAAAGACCTTGAATGAAATTACAAACAGGCTCAGTAGCCTGCTGACTTAAAATTGAAATAAAAATGATCTCAATTCTTTCTATATATTATACAGTATATAGGTAAGAGAAAGTTAAAATCAAAATATAGTCAATTTACTCATGCTTTTAGAAAGCCTAATTAATTAGAAGAATTTAGACGTGGAAATTCAAGTCGTTATTTAATTATAAAATGAAATATTATTTTGATTAAAAATTAAAAAAATAAAAAATAAAAAAAAATAAAAATTTCTCAAGTTGACATTTGAATAGTTAAGGTTATTCAATATTTTCAATGTTTGGATTCTTTCTCAATCTTCTCCCCCTTTCTCTCACACTCTCGACCAACTTTATAAATACTTTGACACTTGTGCGTAGTCCCTTTAGACTTCGTCATGTTCTGGATGTTAGTTTTTATTGTTTTTATTATTTGGTGGATTTTTCGTGACAATCCCTTTAAATGTAATGTTCCAGGGCCCCCGATTGCCCCACTATTTGGCAATTTGCTTATGTTTATTCGTGATCCGAAAAATGCTCTACAGAGAGGATATTACATCTTTAAAGAATATTCGCCAAGGGTTCGAATTTGGCTCGGACCATTTTTAGTTGTCATCACTTCAGAACCGGAAGATATGAAAACAATTTTAAATCATCCTACACTTCGTTCCCGAACGCCTTATTCTTTAAAACTTGGAGAATGGCTAGTCGGAAATGGTATTATTACTAATATCGGTGATGAACAATGGAAACGGAATCGTCGAACAGTGGCGCATAGTTTTCATCCTAAAATCATGTTAGTGTTCCAAGAAATAATTAATAAAAATGTTCGAAACGCATTACAAGAATTATATAAAAGAGCAAATTCTGAAGAATATTTTGATATTCTTCCCTGGTTGACCAGGGTAGGTACAATCAATATTATTAATACAGTATTAGGTTCTGAAAATATTCCATCTTATACTAACGATTTGGTGCTAGAATCATTAAAAGAATTAGAAGAATCAACTATTTTCCGATTGTGTCGACCTTGGCTATTAATTGATTGGATTTTTTATTTCACAAAACGTGCAAGATATCAGGCACAATTAAAACAAAAATTCGAAAAGATTATAAAAAATCTGTTAGATGAAAAAAAAAGAAAAAAATCCGAACAGAGTGGTTGTTTTTTAGATGAGATAATTTCAATGAATTCAATGAATGATCTTGAATTAATTGATGAAACTAAAACATTGATTTGTGCTAGTGTGGATACTTCAGTGAATACAATGGGATATATCTTGCTAAATCTAGCTCAACATCCTGAAATTCAAGAATTAGTGGCTAATGAACAACGAAATTTGTTTGGATCTGATCAAATTCGACTGCCGACTTTGGAAGAACTTAATTCAATGACTTATCTTGATATGGTAATTAAAGAAACACTTCGATTATTTCCTCCTATCCCCATATACCCAAGAAAAACAGAATGTTCTTTAATATTAGCAGATAAATTTACTATCCCTAAAAATACTTTTTTATTTTTGAATATTTACTCATTACATCGGAGAAAAGATATTTATCCAGAGCCAGAAAAGTTCATTCCAGAAAGATTCTCAATTGAGGAGTGCAAAAAAGAGGAGCTTATGATTTTTTGCCGTTTAGTGCCGGAACTCGAGGGTGCATTGGACAAAAATATTCTTATTTAGTTCTTAGATCGATGACATCTTGGATAATTAGACATTTTGAAATTGAAACTAATTTGAAACCAATGGATTTAAGAAGAATGATGGGAATTATATCAATTAAAAAAGGCTATGGATTTTATGTTAAGCTTAAAGTAAGATCGTTTTGTTAAAATTGTTTTAAATTTCTAATTTGTTCAGGCTATGGATATTAATAATTCATTTAAAGTACCGGTACTTAAAATATTATAGAAGTATTATAACATTTTATTTAATAAAATATATGGTATTTTTTATTAGCTTCATTTTCTAAAATTTTTCTTAAAAATTTTGAACCCTGTGACTTTGACATTCTCTATGAATTGTATTTAAATGATAGCCTTCATTTTAAAGAGATATTTTTTATCATAAAATAAACGTGATGTTTTTGAACTTTTCCATGATAATACCAAGACCCAGCGTATAAATAATACCCTCACAAAGACTGCTACTTTTACGCAAAAAAAGGGGACAAATCCCGACATGACTTTATTCTGGCTTCAGAGCTAAGGTAAATAAATAACTATTGAATATATCGCCTGCTGAGAATCATCATAGTGGCGAAAATCCGAAAATTTAATTTCTGCGTTAAACCTAACAAACGTTGTTAAAACGTCTTCTCTTTAGAGTGCCAAAGTGGCAAAAATATATTTCTATTCTTTGCTATTGATTCTCGCCTATTCATTTGTTGCCCGGCTATTTAAATATATAAAACTTTCAAACGCCTTTTCTCGAATTGTTGAATTTCGGACTTTCGTCACTATGATTCCCAGCAGGTGATATTAACGACGGTGTTTCATTGTTATTCGTCAATTAATGTAAATAATAATTAAAGAACAATAAATGTGATTTTTATATATAATGTTTTATAAAATCAGAATACAGATAGTTAATGAAGGACTGATTTACTAAACAATAATTTAAAATTAGTTTTTTTATATGTATGATGAATATTAAGTAGCCCTATGTATGTTGTGCCAATTTATGTTAATAACTAAAGTTATTGTATAATTTGTATATGTTGATAATAAAAATGATTGTAAAAATCAAGACTCGAAAAGTAATTCATTACATTAATTGAAAAAAGTAATTATATTAATTGTGTGTGCTTCAATAGTTATGGATTAGTTTATATTTTCCTATACTTAGTTGTCCCTTATTGTAATTTCCTATTTAAATTTCCGAACGTTATTCCGTTTTAATTCTCAATAACATATTGTAATAATAGATAATAGGATTAGGCAAACTCCATTTCAAATTAGGGAAATTAAACAAAGTTAATTTTGTAATTGGTAATATATTAAGCGGAACAAAAGAAAATGAGTCAGCACTGTTTCAAAGATTTAATTAAAAAGTTTTTTTTTTTTACTTAATCAATTTATCACGAGAGGTGGCAAACGTAGTAAAATAAAACTCTAACAATGTAAGAAGATCAGGAGACAAAAATTTTCCCATTAGTTTTCGGTTAAATTAGGCTATAAAGTACTACAACGTTTTCTGTAGGTCTACTAAAATTTATTTTTTAATGAGTGAAAGTAAGCTTCTTTAAAATTAACAAAAATTAAGGAAATTCAAAGAAATAAAATCAGCTTTTTTTTCAGATGTCATACATCAGGGCCGGATCTAGGGGGGGGGGCAGTGGGTGAATTTGCCCCGGGCGGCAGATATCAGGGGGCGGCAATTAAAGAAAGATTTACTAAAAAAAAAGGTAAAATTATATGAATTTTGTATAGAAAATAAGGCGGCCAATTAAATTTTGCCCCCCTAAAAAATCTCCTAGTTCCGGCCCTGTCACACATTACATTGTCAAACATATATCAATATTATATCTTCTGTTAGTCATTTTCATTGTAAGAATGAGATTTTATAGACCAGTTTCTAATCATATAAATAACGTGCAAGAGATTTTAAATATTTACAAAAAAAATATCTAAAACTTTCCACCGAAATTTATTTTATTTTGGATTAGAATAAAATTAATTTCTGCAAAGTTTTGGATATATAAAAAAAAAAAAAAAAGAAAGAGATATGGTCTCCAATCAAACACGACTGTAAACAAGGATTCTATTTCAATGGGATGAGAACTAATAAATTTCACAACAATAATCAATTCTAATAATAGGAGGGAGTGGAGAGGGAGAATAAGGTCCGTCGACCCCGCACCGCGGGAATAATAAGAGCGAGGACAGAAGAAGAAGAATCAATTCTAATAATGAGTAAAATGTTAAAAGATAATTCATATTTTATTTTTATTTCTCATTCTTTTCCATTCTCAAATAAAAATTTTAAACAAAATAATTGAATGTTCAAAACATAGTCAAAATAATTAGTATTATATAATATTAATGAATTCAAAATAAACTGATATTGAATGTTGTATAGGCAAGGTAAATTGATAATCTCTTCCTATATTCATGACTGGTTTTACTATTTATTATGATGAGTGACGTAAATAAATATTGTAAATTCCACTTGTGATTACATCTCCAAGTAATTTCCTCCTTGACCTAGTCAATAAATTTCACCTTTTCGCTTTAAAATTCGATTAACCAAACAAAATAGCAGGTTTATGTTATAATCAATGTTATTAATATCAGCATATATATATATATCCCCTCCCCCACCACCCCAAAAATATTAAAAAATAAAAATGAAATCGAGTGTAATATGTTGAAAATTTTAAGCCCTTTAAGAAATTATAAAGAATGTTTAACAAAATTGAGTGTTTTTATTGGCGAGGTCAAACATCCCATGGCCCCCGGGAATCGAACCCAGGATCTCCAGACTTTCCGGGCATCCTGGGTTCGATTCCCGGGGGCCATGGGATGTTTGGCCTCGCCAATAAAAAGCACTCACAGTCTTGTTAAATATATCTATGAACAATTCCCGGTTTCTGATACGATTGTCAAACTATAATAGAAAAATCTGGTGCGACTGGCCGCACACCACACAATTTTCTTTTACCTTCGGTAATTGAATTGTTGTGTTATGTGCTTGTCACACAAGATCTTTTGTGTCGACAAATTTTAGTTTCACCCTATATATATATATTTTAAATTTATTTAAAGTCGTTTTCGGCAACGAAGGCCATCTCTACTTATTTCAATTTATTGATAGCTAATTAAATTGAAATAAATTATCGCATGAGAGGATGCCTTTTATAGAACGTCTAAAAATAGTTGATATTTTAATCAAAATCGTTGCAGCGAATTTGAGAAAAATGAAAAAAAAAGTACATTTTTCAGTAAAGTCTTCTTTTTCTTTTTTGCCTGATTATTCCCGCAGTGCGGGGTCGGCGGAATTTGGAATTTGGGTTTCATGGGTTTTTGCGACCGGGAAATAATAGAACAGGCCGACCCGTTGCACGGCCTGACGCTTGTTGAAAATATAAAAGGGAAGACACTCACCTGCAAAAAACAAAAACCCCCCCCCCCCCCCAGGGGGGCCCCTGGGTGCCCCCCCCCCCCCCCCAAAAATGGGCCCCTGAGCTAACTTTTTTCAGTAAAGTAGGCCTACTATATAATAATACTTTTTGGCTTTTGTTCAAAAGCTTCGTGTCAGGTGCCACGAGAGTACCTAACTTAAATATGAAAAGTCAACCTCCTAGCTCTTTTCGCTTTTGAGATATTTTGTCCAAAGACAGACAGACGCGGGACTCAGGGGTTCTCAAAACAAGTATTTCCATCAAAATCTCGAAATCGAATTTTTGACATGAATCCAATACTTTCTTATAGGCCTACTAAATATTAACATATATTTAGAGGTAAGAGAAAGTAAAAATTATTGATAATTGAAAATGAAGTGGAATTTTTTTTTAATTGGTTTGCTTTGTAGCTGAATTGCCCTGGAAAATAGGCCCATGTAGGAGTCTAAGTTTGGTATACGCACTTCACTTCCATCTGTTCCACTTTAATAAGACCGAATGGTCAAGTGGCTGGTGCGATTAAAACTCCAACTCTAAGTAGAAGACAAACATCAAATAAAAAAAAATAAAATAAACGTGGATCCATCTGACCAATCTAAAAGACTAATATCTATTCAAATTTTTTCAGGTAATTTTGCAATAAAATTATTTAGATGAAATCTTTTTATTTTCAAAGTTCTTAGATAAAAAACATTTTCTCATATTAAATCATAAATAGAGTAGTCTTTTTAAGGGTTAATACATTTTCTAGAACAAGTTTGGTGTCATGGACAAATAAATTTCAAACAGCGGCAGGACCCAGAATGTTACATTGAAAGGGGATATCATGGTAAACCACAAAATAACAAAAGCAATGAAAACTAACAACCAGAACAACGAGGTCTAAAATTAGGGCTGGTTGGCCTGCTGATTTATTTTATAGAGTTGGTCCAATATTGGCGTGAGTTGATTAAGTAAGAAAATGTGTCAAAAATGTTTCAGAGTAGACAATAAAGGCAATGTATTGTTTTGATAGATAAGGTTTTTTTTTATTTAAACCTTAGGCCCGGTGCACACGCTGCAGAAGGCAAAGATGAATACATATTATTATAAATTGTTTGTTAATCTAAAAATGCAATGATAAGAAGGGGCGTAAAATAACAAAAAATCGAGAAGAAAGAAAATTTCGAAAAATAAACATAGACAACCAAAATGGATTATGTTATGCATAAAGGAACTAAGCGCCATTACGAGATAAGTCCGCCATCTTGTAGGGAAAAAGAAGATCTACCTCTTTATTTAAATCACAACATTATTACTCTGTGCCCTTTTTTTGGATAAAACAAGAAAAAAGTTATTGTCATTAGTTTTTTTATACAATTGTGCAAATGAAATGTCCTCTATTTCAGATTTAGGCTAATGGCGCTTGGTTCCTTCGTGCATTCCGAATATGGAAAAATAAATGTAGACAACCAAAATATCAAAAAAAAAAAAAACGGTATATTTCCATCAAAATCTCGACATCGAATTTTTTTTTCATGATCGCAATACTTTGTTACTATATATAACAAAATATATAGGTAAAAGAAAGTAATAAATGTAGACAACCAAAATATTAAAAAATAAACTTAGACATCTAAAATATCGAAATAGCAGGTTTCGAATTCGATCTATCTCCTTGAAGATAGGCAACCAAACTTACTAAAGTGGAGCATAATATAGACTTTAATTTTCTTAGATAATTATTTAAGGTATTTTTCCGAATCGGAGACCCTTATTAGTTTGATTACCAATTGATAGATATTTCAATCATAAAATAGAATCGTCTTAAATTATAGAAGTAGAAAGAAAATAAAACAAAGCTACTGGAGCCTCGTTTTATTAAAACAAAAACATTTTATGTCCTATTTAAATAATAATCTCAAATTCCGAAAAAGGCTTTGTTAAAGATTTAATTTTTTCTTTTGATGGAAATGCTGCAGTGTGCCGTAGTGCCTATGCACGAGCCCCCAATGTGTGTACTATTCATATATTTATATGCAAAAAAAAAAGAGATAAAATTTGAAATAGATATGGTTTATCATTAAAAGTTTATTAATCATCATCAAACTGACTTCTCAGATCCTGGATTATTAGAGATAAAATTTATTTTCTATTTTTGTATTTTTCACATATAACTATATATCATTTGCCATTTTGTTGTTGAAAGATATTTATTATTTTTATTTATTGATATATTAAAATAAATGCATATGTGCATAGTTTAATGTTTAACTTTTTAATAAATTTCGATAAAACTTTTATGAATTCTATTATCATTTTGTTTGATATTAAATGAAAATGCACATTATTTATGGCTTGCAATGAGAAAATTGAAAATTTTCAAGTGAAGAAAAGTACTTACACGCTCTCTTTAAGCGATTATAGCTCGTAAAATGACAAGAGAAAAATATTTTATATATCATTAGAAAGAGGATATAAATTCTACATCTGAAAATTTACGAACTATTATTGTCAAATGAAAATGAACAGGCTGATCTTAAAAAAGAACAAAATTTTAATGAAAAATTCTACCTTCAATTAGTAGAAAAATTTAGAAAAGAAACATGACAAATGATAGAGTTTAATGATGAATCCAACATATGTATAAAAAATAATTATTGTTTGTATTATTATTATTGGTTGTTTGAGTTTGATCAAGGAAAGGTTTGTAGAGGCAGCAAAACTTCTTTTCTTTAATTATTTTATTAAGCATATCATTATAAATAATTAAAGACAAAAACTTTAGCCTCTTCAAACTTTTTTCTTGATTAATTAAATGAAATACTTCGTGGCGTGGCGGGGGGGGGGGGGGGGGCCCCGGGCAGGGATTCTAATATGTGGTAAATGTTACCAATCAAAATTAGTAATGTTATAATTAAAAGTCAGTTATTTCATTAAAAAATTAAATTAAGTAAAAGAAGAATTACCTTGGAAGTAGGGGATGAGTTTACACATAGTTGAACCGAAGACGAAATTTTGCAAAATTTGGCCGACGAGAGTAAAAGGGATACAAAATACACCGAGGAGTAGATCAGAAACAGCCTGGAAATAAATAGAAAAAACAACAGGTTAAGATTTTTTATTTGTTCCGAGTTAATAAAATATTTTCTGGGGTCTATTATTAAATGTAAAAATCAACCAAAAAGATGAAAATATGTTACAAAATAGAATATCTAAATTTGTATCCAAAAACAATTTCCATCATTCAATAAAATGACTTCTTATTCACGTTCCAAAGAACAAACAAAATCTTGTATTTTTTACTGTGATGGCTTCTCCCCGAGGAATGCAATGCTTCTAGAGTTCACTGAAGCAAAATAAATTCTTAGACCCTCGCCTTTTCTTAATTATGAGAAACTGACTGGCGTCTAGACAGGGGGGCTATGCCCCCCTGGACTCCCCACCAGCTGGCTCGGGCCCGCCTGCGGCGGATCCTCGCCTTTTCTTAATTATGAGAAACTGGCTGCCGTCTAGGCAGGGGGGCTACGCCCCCTGGACCCCCAACAGCTGGCTCGGGCCCGCCTGCGGCCGACCCTCGCCTTTTCTTAATTATGAAAAGAATTTTTTTTTTTTTTTTTTTTTTTTTTTTTTGTTTTTTTTTTTTTTTTTTTTTTTTAAACATTCACACTTTTTTCTCATTCGCACTCACACTCACACACACATTCACACAGTCTTTTCGGCAACTTAGGCCATTTAAGACTTTGACGATAACCGTTGTAATATATATTATCTATTGTGGGTTCAGGCATTTCTATTTAAGCCATCTGGTATCCAAATGGCTTAAATAAAATCATCGGACTGCCTGGGTCCGAACCCGCGACGTTTGGCATAGGAGGTAGGCACGCTACCTACTATGCCACACCCCGAGGGCGAAAAGAAAATTATTACTACGTATTCCAATTCAGTGCCTGCTTGAAGATTTGTTTACATTCAAAGAATACACAACTGCAATGAATACTTAAATATTACTCTATACATTTCCTATGGGAGAAATCGTAACTTTAAGAATTAATAACTCAAAAAGTTATAGGGATTTCGGGACCCAAGTATTTTTCCTGGACCCTCCATAACGTCCTCTATAAGACTGCAAAATTTCGTTTCAAAATTCCAACGGGAAGTAGGTCAAACAGAGCGTGACAGACGGACGGACAGACAAACAGACGGACGGACGGACAGACGGACGGACGGACAGACGGACACACCGCAATTATTATATATAGATATTATAATTCTTCTTTATAAATTAATTAATCACTTATAGAAATGAAGAGGCTAAGAACGAAGTTCATTCATCTATCTTTTTATTAATATAAAAGACAATCTCTGTCTGTCTGTCTGTCTGTTTGTAACGCATAGACTCCGAAACTACTGGACCGATTTTCATGGAGTTTTTTTTTTTTAATGGGTAGGGAATTTTCCGGGGGTGGTTTTAGGCTATCATTATATCGAATTAGGGGTAGGGAACCCCCCTTTTTGGGGGTTATCAATTACCCCATAGGAAAGCATTGGAAAACAGGATCTAACTCGCTTTAAGGAAAATATATTTATCAAATCTTTAAAATGAAAAATAAAAACTCTTCCTCCCCCTAACAATTCGACATTTGAAAAGATTTTTCCGCTCTGCGCCCCCCCCCTTAAATTTTTATTTTTTTTATTTTTCATTCGATTTTAATAAAATTTAAAATGTGGCTTTCTTAGGGTGTAAATAATTGAAAAATGGTATTTTAGACCTCAGAAAGTTCAATCACCCCCTGCCCCCCCCTAAAATTTATTTTTCATTCGATTTTAATAAAATTTAAAATGTGGCTTTCTTAGGGTGTAAATAATTGAAAAATGGTATTTTTTAGACCTCAGAAAGTTCAATCACCCCCCTGCCCCCCCCCCCCTAAAATTTATTTTTCATTCGATTTTAGTAAAATTTAAAATGGGTAGCTTTCTTAAGGTGTAAATACCGCAGCTAGTATT